>QJPP01005938.1:0-53745 GCA_003996215.1 Jaltomata sinuosa | reverse complement strand
GTCACTCAAGTAGTCTCTAGGTGAATACCATATATACTAGACCCTTTTTCTTCTCTTAACAGAGAGGCCTGAATTTGTTGAAAATCCACCCCGCCTCTCACCCGCACCCCTACATTGCCATCACTAGTCAAACAATGCGAATTTAATTAGTTCAAACTTAATTCAATTTCGTTGAGTTTTACATAAATTCTATTTTATCCACTAAAAATTAGACTTCCATAATTATTTTTAGATAAATCCATGTAAAAATTGGTCAATGAGCATAATCTTTTGTGAAGCTCATGAAACATCACTATTTGAAGGAATCTATCAAGAGATTGGTATATAAATATTTATCTACTCAGTGTGAAGCATTTAATTTTTGTTTTTAAACTAAATTTTTTTACTATAAAAAGACATAACTAGTTGACTCTAACACATCAATTGAGTACACTAAGAGAACATAACTTCACTCTAAGTCACTCAAGCAATCTCTAGGTGAATACCATATATATGAGCCCCTTTTTCTTCTCCCAATGGAGTGGTCTAAATTGCTTGAAACCCCTCACCCCCTTCCCGCACCGCCCATTTCCATTTTTTTTCAAACCATGGGAATTTAATGAATTCAAACTTAATTAAAATTTTCAGAGTGTTACATAAATCCTCTAATATCCATCAAAAATATAGCTTTCATAATTTATTTTAGAAAAAATCACTGTAACGATTGGTCAATAAGCTTAATATTTTGTGAAGCTCATACAATATCACTATTTGATGGAATCTATCCAGAGATTGATATATAAATATTTATCTACTCACTATGAAGCATTTAATTTTTGTTTTTAAACAAAACTTTTTTGACTATAAAAAGACATAACTAGTTGACTCTAACACATCATTGAGTGCACAAAGAGAACATCACTCCACTCTAAGTCACTCAAGTAGTGTTTAAGTAAAAATCATATATACTAGACCTTTTTTTCTTCTTTCAATGGAGTGTCCCGAATTCGTTAAAAACTTACTTCGCGCCGCACCCAGACTGCCCCATTGCCATAACTAGTCAAACAATACGCATTTAATGAGAGCAAACTTAATTTAGATTTGTGGAGTGTTACAAAAATCCTCTGTTACTCTCCAAAAATTATACTTGCATAATTAATTTTTGATAAATCCATGTAACGATTGGTCAATAAGCATAATCTTTTGTGAAGATCAGACAACATCTATATTTGAAGGAATCCATCTAGAGATTGATAAATAAATATGTATCTACACACCCTGGAGCGTTTAATTTTATTTTTTAGAAAAACAAAATTCTCAACTAGAAAAAAACACAATTAGTTGAGTCTAATATATCAATTGAGTGCACAAAGAGAAAATAACTCCATTCTAAGTCACTCAAGTAGTCTCTAGGTGAATACCATATATACAAACCCCTTTTTTCTTCTCTCAACGGAGTGGTCTGAATTCCTTGAAACCCCTCACCCCTTTCTCGCACAGCCCCTTTTTTATCCCTTATCAAACCATGGGCATTTAATGAATTTAAACTTAATTTAAATTTTTGGAGTGTTATATAAATTCCCTAATATCCATCAAAAATGTAACTTGCATAATTAATTTTAGAAAAAATCAATGTAAGGATTGGTCAATGAGCATAATCTTTTGTGAAGATCAGGCAACGTCATTATTAGAAGGAATCCATCCAGAGATTAATATATAAATGTTTATCTACTAACCGTGGATACTTTAGTTTTGGTTTTTTATTTTAAATTTCTCGTCTATAAAACAATACAACTTGTTGACAATAACATATCAATTTAGTGCACAAAGAGAACATAACTCCACTCTAAGTCACTCAACTAGCCTCTAGGTGAATACCGTATATACTAGATCCTTTTTTCTTCTCTCAATGGAGTGGCCTCCCTGAATTCATTGAAAACACACCCCACCCTGCACCCAGACTGCCCCATTGCCATAACTAGTAAAACATGCGCATTTAATGAGAGCAAACATAATTTAGATTTGTGGAATGTTACATAAATCCTCTGTTAATCTCCAAAAATTATACTTGCATAATTATTTTTTGATAAATCCATGTAAAGATTGGTCAATAAGCATAATCTTTTGTGAAGATTAGACAACATCTACATTTGAAGGAATCCATCTAGAGATTGATAAATAAATATTTATCTACTCACCCTGGAGCATTTATTTATTTATTTTTAAAAAAAGTAAATTCTCAACTAAAAAAAAATACAACTAGTTGAGTCTAATATATCAATTGAGTGCACAAAGAGAACATAACTCCACTCTAAGTCACTCAAGTAGTCTCTAGTGAATACCATATATATAAACCCCTTTTTTTCTTCTCTCAACGGAGTGATCTGAATTCCTTGAAACCCCTCACCCTTTCTCGCACAGCCCCATTTTTATCCCTTATCAAACCATGCGCATTTAATGAATTTAAACTTAATTTAAATTCTTGGAGTGTTACATAAATTATCTAATATCCATTGAAAATGTAACTTCATAATTAATTTTAGAAAAAAACAATGTAAGGATTGGTCAATGAGTGTAATCTTTTGTGAAGTTCAGGCAAAGTCACTATTTGAAGGAATCCATCCAGAGATTAATATATAAATGTTTATCTACTCACCGTGTAGCATTTAATTTCGGTTTTTTAATTTAAATTTCTCGACTATCAAACAATACAACTTGTTGACTCTAACATATCAATTGAGTGCACAAAGATAACATAACTCCAATCTAAGTCACTCAACTAGTCTCTAGATGAATACCATATATACTAGACCCTTTTTTCTTCTCTCAATGGAGTGGCCTGAATTCATTGAAAACTCACCCCGCCCCGCCCCGCCCCATTGCCATCACTAGTCAAACAATGCACATTTAATGAGTTCAAACTTAATTCAAAATTGTGGAGTGGTACATAAATCCTCTGTTATACATCAAAAAATAGACTTGCATAATTAACTTTTAGATAAATCCATGTAAAGATTGATCAATGAACATAATCTTTTGTGAAGATTAGACAATATCAATATTTGAAGAAATCTATCATAGATTGATAATTAATGTTTATCTACTACCATGGAGCATTTAGTTTTGGTTTTTAAAACTAAATTCTCAACTATAAAAAGACACAACTAGTTGAGTCTAACACATCAATTGAGTGCACAAAGAGAACACAACTCCACTCTAACTCACTCAAGTAGTCTCTAGATGAATACCATATATACAAGCCTCTTTTTTCTTCAGTCAAATGAGTGGTCTGAATTCCTTGAAACCCCCAACCCCATTCTCGCACTACCCTATTTCCATTCCTAGTCAAACCATGGGCATTACATGAATTCAAATATAATTCAAATTTTCATAGTGTTACATAAATCCTTTATTATCCACCGAAAATGTAACTTGCATGATTAATTTTAGAAAAATATCAATGTAAAGATTGGTTCATGAGCGTAATTTTTAGTGAAGCTCAGACAACATCATTATTTAAAGTAATCCATACAAATATTGATATTTAAATATTTATCTATTCAGCGTGGAGCATTTAATTTTGGTTTTTTAAGCAAACTTTTTTAACTATAAAAAGACATAACTCGTTAACTCCAACACATCAATTGTGTGCACAAAGAGAACATAACTCTACTCTAAGTCACTCAAGTAGTCTCTAGGTGAATACCATATATACTAGATCCTTTTTCTTTTCTCTCAATGGAGTGGGCTGAACTCATTGAAAACTTACTCCGTTTTGCACTCGCCTTGCCCCATTGCCATCACTAGTCAAACAATACACATTTAATGAGTGCATACTTAATTTAAATTTACAGAGTGTTACATAAATCCTCTGTTATCCAGAGAAAAATTTTACTTGCAGAATTAATTTTAATGAAATCCATGTAAAGATTGGCCAATGAGCATAATCTTTCGTAAATATAAGACAACATCAATATTCAAAGGAATTCATCTAGAGATTGATAAATAAATATTTATCTACTCGTTGTAGAGCATTTAGTTTTAATTTTTTAAGTTAAACTCTCGACTATAAAAAAATACAACTAGTTGAGTCTAACATATCAATTGAGTGCATAAAGAGAACATAACTCCACTCTAAGTCACTCAAGTAGTCTCTATGTGAGTACCATATATACTAGCTCCTTTTTTCTTCTGCCACGGAGTGGTCTGACTTCCTTGAAACTCTCCACCCCTGTTCTGCACCGCTCCATTTTCATTCCTAGTCAAATCATGCCCATTTAATGAGTTCAAACTTGATTCAAAATTTTGAAGTATTACATAAATCCTCTGTTATCAATCGAAAATGAAACTTACATAATTATTTGTAGAGAAATCCATGTAACGATAGGTCAATGAGCGTAATTATTAGTGAAGCTGAAATGACATCACTATTTGAAAAAATCCATCCAGAGATTCATATATAAATGTTTATCTACACATTGTGGAGCATTTAATTTTAGTTTATAAAACTAATATCTCGATCATAAAAAGACACAACTAGTTGAGTCTAACACATCAATTGAGTGCACAATGAGAACATAACTCCACTCTAAGTCACTCAAGTAGTCTCTAGGTGAATACCATATATACAAACCCCATTTTTTTCTTCTCTCAACGGAGTTGTCTGAATTCCTTGAAACCCTTCACCCCCTTCTTTCACCGCCCCATTTTTCATTCCTTATCAAATCATGTGCATTAAATAAATTCAAACTTAATTTAAATTTTTGGAGTGTTACATAAATCTTCTAATATCCATCGAAAAATGTAACTTGCATAATTAATTTTAGAAACAATCAATGTAAGAATTTGTCAATGAGCGTAATCTTTTGTGAAGCTCAGACAACATCACTATTTGAAGGAATTCATCCACAAATTGATATATAAATGTTTATCTACTTTGTGTGAAACATTTAATATTGACCATTTAAACTAAATTTTTTACTGTAAAAAAACATAACTAGTTGACTCTAACACATCAATTAAGTGCACAAAGAGAACATGCCTCCACTCTAAGTCACTCAAGTAGTCTCTGGGTGAATACCATATATACTAGACCCCTTTTTCTTCCCTTGATAGAGTTGCTTGAATTCGTTGAAAATCCACCCCGCCCCTCACCCACACCGCTACATTGCCATCACTAGTCAAACAATGCGAATTTAATTAATTCAAATTTGTTGAGTTTTGAATAAATTCTATTTTATCAACTAAAAATTAGACTTGCATAATTATTTTTAGATAAATCCATGTTAAGAGTGGTCAATGAGAATAATCTTTTGTGAAGATCAGACAACATCAATATTTTAATTGTTTATCTACTCACTGTGGAGCATTTAATTTTGGTTTTTTAAACTAAATTGTCGACTATAAAAGGACACAACTAGTTGAGTCTCACACATCAATTGAGTGCACAAAGGGAACATAACTCCAGTCTAAGTCACTCAAGTAGTCTCTAGGTGAATACCATATATACGAGCTCCTTTTTTCTTCTCTCAACAGAGTGATCTGAATTCCTTGAAACCCCTCACCCCCTTCCCGCACCGCCCATTTTCATTTCTTGTCAAACCATGGGAATTTAATGAATTTAAACTTAATTAAAATTTTCAGAGTGTTCCATAAATCCTCTAATATCCATCGAAAATATAACTTGCATAATTAATTTTAGAAAAAATCACTGTAAAGATTGGTCAATGAGCTTAATTTCTTGTGAAGCTCATACAACATCACTATTTGAAGGAATCTATCAAGAGATTGGTATATAAATATTTATCTACTCAGTGTGAAGCATTTAAATTTTTTTTTAAACTAATTTTTTTTTTACTATAAAAAGACATAACTAGTTGACTCTAACACATCATTGAGTGCACAAAGAGAACATTCACTCCACTCTAAGTCACTCATGTAGTCTCTAGGTGAAAATCATATATACTAGACCTTTTTTTTCTTCTCTCAATGGAGTGTCTTGAATTCGTTAAAAACATACCCCGCCCCGCACTCAGACTGCCCCATTGTCATAACTAGTCAAACAATGCGCATTTAATGAGAGCAAACCTAATTTAGATTTGTAGAGTGTTACATAAATCCTCTGTTACTCTCCAAAAATTATACTTGCATAATTAATTTTTGATAAATCCATGTAAAGATTGGTCAATAAGCATAATCTTTTGTGAAGATCAGACAACATCTATATTTGAAGGAATGCATCCAGAGATTGATAAAGAAATATTTATCTACTCACCATGGAGCATTTTTTTTTATATAAAAATAAATTCTCAACTAGAAAAACAACAACTAGTTGGGTCTAATATATCAATTGAGTTAGGGGTGGGCATAAATACTGAAAAACCAGACCGAAATGAACTACTTCGATTCTTCAGTTTTTTTGATTTGGTGTTCGATTTTATTTTTCTGAAATTTTGGTTCGGTGTTCGGTTTAAGGTTTTCGGTTCTTCAGTGCACTGAGGAACCAATCTTTTATTAATAAAGTTTTTAAAAAATATTTCAAAATCTAAATTATATTTAATTTTGGCCCAAAACATTTTGACCCATAGACATTTTTTGTTCCAGACTTCCAATCGGCCCAACCACTTTCATACTTCTTAATCTTTATTCCAAGATCCAAACATTCAATCAATAATCTTATCTTCGTTCTTTTCACCGTTCTTGCAGCTTTAATTTGTAACTTTTGCTCTATATATTGTTACTGTAGTAACTACCTTTTGGCTCTGTATATATTGTTATTACTAGCGCTACTTCTGCTTTTACTAATTTCACTTCTGCTAATGCTTGTTTGCAACCAGGAAGAGCTCAGGCTCTAATAAGTGATCGCTAGCTTTTGTTTAATATTAGACAATGATTAAAACTATTGTATTTAGAAAAGTGAGGTGTGAAATGATTGAATTTTGTGATGCATACAGTGATGAAATATGGAATATTAACTGAGAATATAAAAGTTTGATCTTAGATTTTAAATATAATTTGGTAATCATTTATTTCTTATTTGCACCGAAAAAATCATTTAAAAAACACTGAATTAAATCAAACCAAAGTAGAAAAAAACCAAACCGAACCGAACTAGTTTGGTGTTGTATTCGGTGCACATTTTTTTAAAACCAAAAATTGAAGAACTGAATCAAAATTTGATAAAACCGAACCGAAGAACCGAACGCACACCCCTAAATTGATTGCACAAAGAGAACATAACTCCACTCTAAGTCACTCAAGTAGTCTCTAGGTGAATACCATATATACCAGATCATTTTTTCTTCTCTCAATGGAGTGGCCTAAATTCGTTGAAAATTCACCCCACCCCGCACAACTCCATTGTCATTACTAGTCAAATAATGTGCATTTAATGAGTTCAAACTTTATTCGAATTTGTGGAGTTTTATATAAATACTATGTTATCCACCAAAAATTAGACTTGCATAATTAATTTTAGATAAAACCATGTAAAGATTGGTCAATAAGCATAATCTTTTGTGAATATCACACAACATCAATAATTGAAAGATTCCGTCCAGAGATTATTATATAAATGTTTATCTACTCACTGTGGAGCATTTAGTATCGATTTTTTAATTTAAATTTCTCGACTATAAAATAATACAACTTGTTAACTCTAACATATCAATTGAGTGCAAAAAGAGAACATAACTCCACTCTAAGTCACTCAACTAGTCTCTAGGTGAATACCATATATACTGCACCCTTTTTTCTTCTTTCAATGGAGTGGCCTGAATTCGTTGAAAACTCACCCCGCTGCTCCATTGCCATCACTAGTCAAACAATGCGCATTTAATGAGTTTAAACTTAATTCAAATTTGTGGAGTGGTACATAAATCCTCGATTATCCACCAAAAATTAGACTTGCATAAATAATTTTTGATAAATCCAGGTAACGATTGGTCAATAAGCATAATCTTTTGTGAAGATTAGACAATCTATATTTGAAGGAAATCATCCAGGGACTGATAAATAAATATTTATTTACTCACCCTGGAGCATTTAATTGTTTAAAAAAAAAAACTAAATTCTCAATTAGAAAAAAACACTTGTTGAGTCTAATATATTATTGAGTGCACAAAGAGAACATAACTCTACTCTAAGTCACTCAAGTAGTCTCTAGGTGAATACCATATATACAAACCCCTTTTTTCTTCTCTCAACGGAGTGGTCTGAATTCCTTGAAACCCCTTACTCCCTTCTGACACTGCTCCATTTTTATCCCTTATCAAATCATGGGCATTTAATGAATTTAAACTTATTTAAATTTTTGGAGTGTTCCATAAATTCTCTAATATACATCGAAAATGTAACTTGCATAATTAATTTTAGAAAAAATCAATGTAAGGATTGGTCAATGAGCGTATTCTTTTTTGAAACTCAGACAACGTCACTATTTGAAGGAATCCATGCAGAGATTAATATATAAATGTGTATCTACTCACCGTGGAGTATTTAATTTTGTTTTTTTTTAATTTAAATTTTTTGACAATAAAATAATACAACTTGTTCAATCTAACATATCAATTGAGTGCACAAAGAGAACATAACTCCACTTTAAGTCACTCAACTAGTCTCTAGGTGAATACCATATATACTAGACCCTTTTTTCTTCTCTCAATGGAGTGGCCTGAATTCGTTGAAAACTCACCTCGCCCCGCTCCCTGACTGCCCTATTGCAATAACTAGTCAAACAATGCGCATTTAATGAGACCAAACTTAATTTAAATTTGTGGAGTGTTACATAAATCCTCTGTTACTCTCCATAAATTATACTTGAATAATAAATTTTTGATAAATCCATGTAAAGATTGGTCAATAAGCATAATCTTTTGTGAAGATCAGACATCACTTTTTGAAGGAATTCATCCAGAGATTGATATATAAATGTATATCTACTTAGTGTGTAGCATTTAATTTTGGTTTTTAAACTAAATTTTTTGACTATAAATAGACATAACTAGTTGACTTTAACACATCAATTGAGTGCACCAAGAGAACTATAATGACCAGGTCCATCATTACGGATAGTCCAATCGTGCCAAGTTTTAGAGTTAGAAAACTCCAGATTTGGGGGTTTGAAATTCTGGGCTAGGCTAGCCTCAGCCAGTTTTAGAGCGAGGTAGATTCTAGGAAAATCTGGGTAAGGATTGGTCTTTGTGTCTTTCTTCAATCAAGTTTTCCACGTAGCCAAGATAGAAAAGAGTCCGAGGGACTTTTCGAAATCGCATTTGGGTAGGTAGAACTCCCGAAATCGCGTTTGACGTGAAGGGGTTGTTTCGGGTTGTCGGGGAAAGAAAGTGTGTTATAAAATGGCCAAAATTGGGAAATATCTGGACCTTCTATCTGTGATGGGCGCAACCGCGCGCTATAGCGGCCACCGCTATAACGGTGGAAATTACTACCATAGCAGCGGTCAAAGGGCGGTTAACCTACTTAAGACCGCTATAGCAGCAACCTACTGCTATAGCGGGACCTCTATAGCAGAGCGGGGACTTCTATAGAAGGCCGACGGGATTTTAATGCAGAAATAGCTCCCAAAATATTTAGTTTTTCACAATTTCATTTTGGGAGAAGGGCTAGGCGATTCCAAGCATTTTTCTTCCTTTTTCCATCAAAATTCTTCCCCAAGGTAAGGTTTTCATCCTCCAATCTTTGTATTATGTTTCCTATGTGGTAGAATTGCTAGTAGGGAATTTGAGAAAGGTTAGAATAACCTAGGGATGGTGGAATTCGGGGAAGGAAGGGGATTTCAAGCATGTGTGTTCTTGGGTATGGATTAAAGTACATTATTATGATCATATGTTTTTTAATTCCCTGTTTTATCCGTAAAAATGATAGAACTAGGAGAATTAACGGTGGCAAAGCTTGGGAAAAGGGTGGGATGATCATGGGTGGCCTGGGGTTTGGGAATTTGGTATAATCCAGGTAATGTGCAGGCCTTGTGTTAATTGTATGTACTGTGTGTTGTTTTTAGACCAAGAACGAGAGAGGAATCCAGAACACGGGAAAGCTCGGGTCAAATAGAGCTTGGAACATTTCGAGGTAGGTGATGGTTTATGATTTTTTGTGAATGTTTATATTCATGTACTCATGTCTAAGTGATTGTATGAATTACATTGCTTAAGGAAGTTGTGTGAAATGTCTAGGTTCCTGTTTACAATCTGTGATTGAACGGTGTTTACTTGTTAGTTTTACAAGTTGTGTGTGTTCATATATTGACTGTGGTTTGTTGACATTCGGTTAGCTTGGGTACCACACCTGGTACGGGTATAACAAATAGTTGGCACGAGTACCACACGTGGTATGGGTATAACACTTGGTTGGCACGGGTACCACGCCAGGTACGGGTTTACTTTATTGCATCTTGCATTAGTTCATTGATTATTGTATTGCATTGGCTGATATTGGTTCCGTGTGTGGACCAGGTTGTTTTACTGAATGTGATACTTGATATTGGTTCCGTGAGTGGACCGGGTTGTCTTTTAAAAGGTGTTATTATTGGTGGTCCTTGAGTGGCCGGGAACTTTGTATAACTTCTGTGTTGGTCTTGGTTTAGGCCGGGTGGAATCATTACTTTTGGTATGTATCTAGAGGAGATTCCAGGGTAGGTCCGGGCTAGACAGGAAAGTATAGTTAATGGCTCATGTTCGTGGTATAGAACTGTAAGAGATGGATTTCGTGCTGGGATAAGGTAGGTAGAGACTTGTAGTCTAGGACCTGTATATTTGTTGCATGTTTTCCATATATTTACTTGCATATGTTGAACTGTTGTATATGTTGTTTACTTGAAAACTGACTGATGATCCTACCAGTATATAGTGGTGGTGTAGTGATACTGCACTTGCTTGTCTTTGGTGAGTACAGAAAATCTACCAGCGTATGAGACGCGACCTCGCATTTAGCACCGGCGATTCTGACTTTCAAAGGTGAGCTGCTTGTTTTGAGCTACCTTGGGTTGTCCTTAGAGTTTCAGTCCATTTGTTTCGGACCTAAAACTATTTTAGTTTTATCTTTTAGGGTTGTATCCCCATATTCAGATATTTGGTATTGATGTTTGGTACGATGATCAGTTCCTAGGAGGGATTTTCTGTAGGATAATGATTATGATTAGTTTTTGATTTGTTTTGATTGCTAGTTTACTTTTCGCTTACTGGTTTTAGGCTGTTAGTCTAGGCAAGGGTTGAACTCTATTGGTTCGCTCATACGAGAGTTGGGTGGGTGCCACTCACGATGGGTTGGGTCATGACAAAGATGGTATCAGAGCCTAGGTTCGTTGATCTTGTTGTACCAAACAGGTATAGTAGAGTCTTGCAGAACGGTGCGAAGACGTCTGTACTTTTCTTCGAGAGGCTATGGGGCTTTAGGAAAAACTATCTCTTCCTTCTTTCCTTCATGCTATAACTTAATTCCAATTGGTATCTGGTGATAAAAATTGGTATTTAACCTCGTTCACTCTTCTATCCGCAGATGGTTACTACATGGAATAATGGAGCAAGGCCAGCGGTCCCAGCAGCGGGCTCGACAGTTCATGGCAGAGGTAGAGGAAAGGGCAGAGGACGAGCTGGAGCCACACCCGCCAGGGGTGGAGCTCGAGATACTGTTGCACACAAGGTAACCCCTCCCCTACCTCAGGATCATATGGCTGAGGATGTAGAAGAAGTGGTTGCAAAGAATGGAGGGGCTCAAGAAGAGGCGACACCGGTTAGGGGTGCAAGCCTTCCTACTATGCCACCGAAAGATTTTAAGCAGGCATGGGATATTCTGAGTGGGTTGGTTGGTGCTGGAGCCAAACCCGCAGCTTATGCAAATAAGGCCTTGGATACTCAGCCAGCGGTTGCTTCAACACCAAGGATAGATGCAGCTTCGGGAATAAATGATCTCCTCAGGCCCATGCTAGGCCCAGTGATGACAGTTAATGAGCATAAGATGCTGACTAAGTTCCTTAAGCTAAAACCTCTGATGTTTCAGGGTACAGACAAAGAGCATTCCTATGAGTTCATCTTGGATAGCCATGAGAGGTTGCACAAGTAGGGTATTGTACGTCAGCATAGGGTGGAGTTTGTCACTTTTCAGCTACAGGGTGATGCCAAGCAGTGGTGGAGGTCTCATGTTGAGTGTCGGTCTTCTATTCTACCTCCATTGACTTAGGAGCATTTCTACGCATTATTTCTAGAGAAGTACGTTCCCCGTACTTTGAGGGACCGGAAGAAGGATGAGTTTCTGAACTTGGAGTAGGGTAGTATGCCGGTCTCAGCTTATAAGGCTAAGTTCCATGCATTTTCTCATTTTGCTACATAGATTTTAGGTTATGAGGAGGAACGGGTTTGGTTGTTTGTTAAGGGTCTAAATAGTAAACTACAGGTACTATCGATGCATATGGCTTCTTCGAGAAAGGGTTTTAATGATGTGGTGGATTATGTGAAGAAGAATAAGGGAGTTAGGCAAGTGGGGCAGGCTAAGACTTTAGCCAAGAAGCCCCGGAATAAGGAAAATTATGATGGTTCATACTCCAGGGGCCACCATCAGCAGGCTTATCCGGCCTGTCCTATTCAGCCAGCTCTGCCAGCGAATACAAGTGGTCGTCAGGGAGCTCAGTCTTCAGCTCCTAGACGCCAGAGAGCGTCCTATACATTAGCTAGCAGACCTACTCTTGACCATGGTTGCTTCCATTATGGTGAGTTGGGCCACTTTAAGAGGGAGTTTCCACATAGGCAGACAGGTAACCAGGGTCAGCAACAGACTAAAGCAGTGGTTCCGGCAGGCAGAGGCGGTAATACTAGGGGTCATCCACAGGGTAGGCGAGGTAATTTTCAGAGAGGTCGGGGAGACCGAGGGAACGACGGCACAGACAAGGGTGTGGCACAGCCGGCTCGGGAAGTTGCCCGGATTGATGATCAGGCTCATTGCTATGCTTTTCAAGGGAGGACTGAGGCGAAGGCCTTAGATGCGGTGATTGCAGGTACTATTCTTGTCTGTGATAAAATGGCTTCGGTATTATTTGACCCAGGTTCTACATATTCTTATGTGTCTGTGAGTTTTGCTTTGGGGCTGGGTTTGACTTGTGATATCCTTGATTCCCCCATCTATGTTTCTACCCCAGTTTGAGAGTCGGTGGTTGTGACTTATGTATATCGTGACTGTTCTGTTGTGTTTGTGGGGTTACATACTTGGGTAGACTTGGTAATTCTAGATATGACTGATTTTGATATTATCTTGGGTATGACCTGGCTATCTCTTTATCATGTTGTGTTGAACTGTAACACCAAGACTGTGGCTCTAGAAATTCTGGGTAAGGATAGACTAGAGTGGGAAGGTATGTATAGGCCTAAACCAGTAAAGATAATATCATTTGTCCAGGCTAGGAAGCTAGTGGGGAGGGGGTGTCTAGCCTTTTTGGCTCATCTTCGGGATGATAGTGTGGAGTCTCCTCCTATTGAGTCAGTTCCAGTGGTTTCTGAATTTTTATAGGTGTTTCCAGTGGACTTGCCTGGCATGCCTCCGGACAGAGACATAGATTTTTGTATTGATTTGGAGCCAGGCACTCGTCCCATTTCCATTCCTCTGTATCGTATGGCTCCGACAGAGTTAAGAGAACTTAAGACTCAGCTGCAGGAACTCCTAGATAAGGGATTTATACATCCCAGTGCTTCGCCTTGGGGTGCTCCGGTCTTATTTGTAAAAAAAAAAGATGGTAGTATACGGATGTGCATAGACTATAGGAAGTTGAACAAGGTGACCATCCGGAATAAGTACCCTCTACCCCGTATAGATGATTTGTTTGACCAGCTTCAGGGTGCATCAGTGTTCTAAAAAATCGACTTGAGGTCGGGTTACCATCAGCTAAAGATTAAACCTGAGGACATTCCGAAGACTACTTTTCGTACTTGGTATGGGATTATGAGTTTCTAGCAATGTCGTTTGGTTTGACCAATGCGCCGATAACATTCATGAGTTTAATGAATGGGGTGTTTAAGTCCTACTTGGATTCTTTCATTATCGTGTTAATCGATGACATCTTGATCTACTCTAAGAGTAGGGAGGAGCATGCTAATCATCTTCGTATTGTACTGGGTATCTTGAGGCACCAAAATCTTTATGTAAAATTCACTAAGTGCGAGTTTTGGTTGACTTATGTGGCATTCTTGGGGCATGTAGTGTCAGGTCTCTAATTAGTATTGAGCGTTGTTTGTATCACCGGGCTTATGGACGTCCGATTGGATTTATTAGTTGAAGTTTGTATCTTCCGTACTTATGGGGGTCCGGTTAGGTTGTAGCTAGTTTATTACTTATTCTTCCCGAGTTATTTAATTAGATTGCTACTTTACGCCTTTTTCGATCTATTTACTTATACTTTCCTTAATTGTCTAAGCTTTGACATGTTAATCGATTTCTGACCCTTCTTTTCTTACCCTTAGTATATGTTCGCATCTTATTATACTTGTATCTTAATTAAGCTCAGTCGGTCTATGTTGCGGTTAGGATTCAGGGTGAGCTGCTTTCTCTTCGGCAGTACTGGATTCTAGAGATTTTTGATGTTTTCTGTCTTACCTTCTTCCAGACAGTTTGTTGGAATTCTGACCTTCTGATTTGCCTAAGGAATAGGTTAATCTATCTGTTCCTTTGTTGATTCCTTGAACTATGTAAAATAAAGCAAGAAAGTAATAAGACAATATTTTAAGTGGAAAACCCCGACTCACAAAGGGTGAAAAACCATGACCTACACCTCTGTAGGATTTAACCCAAACTCCACTAAAATAATGAGCCTTTTAACAAAAGATTACAAACTCTGTAACCTAAGGAATTATAAACTCTAATTCCTATACTTCAACAATCTCCCAAAATGTTGATCCCACTTCAAGTTATCCCCAACTTGAAGTTCAATACAAACTCAATATTGTTACCTAAACACAATTCTAAGAAAGCAATAAATTACAACTCGATTGATTTCTTTCTAATACATAGAACTAGACTCAAAGACTGTAAGACATATGACTATGGAACAGGTCCGTCGAGCTGGTTCTTTGTATCAGGCGCACTTTGATCTTTAGTCAAAACTCTCTCAAATATGAACTCCCTTTATTTGATTGTGTTCTGCCTATTCTTCTTAGTATGAGTGCGTGAGGTTTCTTGTGAAACCTTTCTTGTATTTATACTTGAGAGTCTTCTCCTTATTTTGGCTGATTTTCTTCCATATTGGGAATCCCTTTCCTTGTAGGACTTGTCAAGCCAATTTTCTTGATTTATTTCCTTGTAGGATTCTTCCTATGAAAAGAAACTCTTTGCAAGCTGGACTCTCCTTATAAACACGCTTTCTCCACACGCTTCAAACCCTTGGGAGTTTGAAACTTCGCGTGGTTGACCTTTTCCTTGTCTTAGTTGGACTCGGCCTGAAAGGAACATGTCGTAGCAACCCGTTCCTTGCATGTGTTCCACATGTCTGTCAATCATCATAATCTTTCTTGATCTAACACAGTTATTTTAGATTTTACAGACTTGTTTTATATTCGTAGATGCTCTTGTACTGGTGTCACCAAGTCTTTGGGTAGTTAGATTTGAATTCATTTTATTCTGTATTTATAAAAGTTGATGGTTTTGCCTAAATATTACTTTCGCATTATTTCTATTGTTAAATGGTTAATACATGAAAAGGGATTCGCCTACGGGGATGGTGGGTGCCCTTACGGCCTAATGTGATTTTGGGTCATGACAGACTGATACCGGGTCTTAGGGGATGTTTTATAGATTTTTTCCTTTTCCTCGCTTTATTTTTATGCATGTTCCGCTTTTTCCCCGTTATTTAGTATTGATTTTCCGTTTATAGTTCTTTCTCTCATTATCCCATTACTTTTCATTTCGGGCTAAAGGTTTTGCTTAGCTACCGGTGGTTATAGTAGGTGTCATCATGACCTGAGTTTTTGGGTCGTGATAATAAAACAAAAATTAAAAAACAAACAAAAGGAAGAGAAAAATATCTCTTATTATGCGAACAAAAGAAAGAGAATAATTTACCGAGAAACTAATGTCTTGACTAGAAAAGAAAATAAACATAAACTAGAGAGTTAAATTAGTTCATTTATAGATATAACTGAAGTAGATGTGACCACTTATAACTTTGATTAACTCACATAATCCTATCTTTGAAATTGTTGCCTCCTCTCCTCCTATAAGATAAGAAAACCTAAATAAGGATTTGTCATTCACAAAGATTCACTTACTTAATTGTCTCTTCTTCTCCGCCGCATCAACAATCTATCTTCTCTCTTTTCTCGTTTGCCCAATCTTGATTTGATAGTTTTATTTTCTAGGTCTCATTTTCGTGTTGACTAGTTTTCTAGGATTTTAATAATGGCACTGCTGGGAGAAACACAGTCAAATAAGTTATGGGTGGGTAATCTAGCTCCTGATGTTACCAATATCGATCTGGTGTATCTGTTCCAGAATTATGGCCCGCTTGATAGCGTAACTGTATATTCCTATCGAGGGTTCGGCTTTGTCTATTTCGAAAATATCAACGACTCTAAGAAGGCTAAGGACACGCTTCAAGGATCCCTGTTTCATGGAATTCCTCTTAGGATCAAGTTCGCAAAGCGGGTTTGTATTTTTATTTTTCTGTTTCTTCATTGTTTGATTAGGATGGATTCTTATTGTTTCTTCATCAATTATTTTTTGAGTTTTTTGAGTAAAAGTGTCAACATTGTGCTTCTCAATCATCTAGAGGAAGTCCTTACCTTTGTTCACACACTCAAAATATAAAAAAAATTAGTCAAACTAGATCTACGATAAAATAAGTAGATGCATAGAAAATAGAAAAAATATATAGATGGAATAAATTAGGAAGAAAAGAATCACAGTTTTTTCTTTTTTACTTGTTAGTAAATGAAAGAATAACATATAGAGAAATGTGCAGATTTAGATCGAATGCGATGAACAAATAGAGAAGCAATGAAAATCAATTCTCTACAAGATCTATGCGTCGATCTATTTGATGAAGAAGAAACACAATCAAATACCAAGTGTGATTGTAATATTAAACTTTTTAATTGAACAAAATCAGCTAAATAGACAAGGCAAATTAGCCAATCTCAAATTCTCCCAAAAGTAGAATTTTAAATTTCAAATTGTGATTTCAAATCTATTCAAATATAAAACTTGACCCATAAATTTATATTTTGCAAAAAGATATACATAATTTTAAGTTTTGTAAAAAAGTATAAAAGCTCGATATGAAGAGATTGTTCATAGAGCTAGGATTGTATTAAATAATAACTAGTTACTATTGTTGTTGCTTTAATGGACTGATGAATCTTTGTAAAATTATGTGTACTTGAAAGTTTATAATAAAATATTCATTTATAAGGAAACAAAAAGCTATGCAATTTATTAATCTGGTGTCTTAGGATATTCTGATACCTAGTTATAAACTATGCTTTATTCATTTGGTAAGATTGTATAAGAGTTGAAAAAGTTTCGATAGTTTTTATACATTGTGAGATTTTATGTTTATGACAAAAATATAACTTGAGAAATACAAATTGCATGTCCAACCAAAATTTTAACTTCAAATCAACTTGATTTCAAACCACTAGTTTGAAATCGTATCCAATCCTCATCCCACGGGATTGAGGGTTATTTTCATGATTAATTATAGATTACTTGTGGAAAAATAAAATAATCAAATAAGTTGCTCCAAATCTTGACTTTTCATCCATATATTGACCTCTATGCATTAGAACTGGTTAATTACATACAATTATGTCAACTATCTGCGCACAAGGTACTTAGCGTCACATTGATTGTCCAGTACCTCAATGTCACTCTTAACTTGAGTTCATTTGTTTGAAAAAAAAGACGTAAAAAGACTCATATAATCAGAACCAACTAGCTTGTGTTGAAGCGTAGTTCCGTTGATGGATCGATTGTTTCTTGCTAGCAAAACTTTTGGGTTCACCCTGTAATCTTCTCATTGATTTATGGATATTTATGTTGCATGCCTCCATTGATATGATGTTATCTTAAATCTTTCAGGAGGAAGAACCGGAGTTTTGGAAAATAAGGGATAGACAGTATCCCAATAGGAGTATTGGCCGTTCTGACTCTCGGCTTATACCTCAAGATTTTGTCCGGAACTACTTTGATCCTTTATATGCTGGCTTCACAAGGCAACATGTAATGATTCTTTGTCTCTGAAAGATTTTTAACTTTTTTCTTAGAAGTTGTTTGAGTCTTTTGTTGCGTAGGATTGTCATTTGTTCTACTTTTGTATTGTTTAGTACCTTTATTGATAAAGATAACTTACCTTATCCAAGAAAAAAGAAGGAAAATTAGGTTGTTAACATGATTCTATAGTTTGAATAAAAGTATGCAAACTAGTTTGATAGTTTTCATAAATTGTGGATCTTTCATGTTTATGAAAAAAGTATAATTTAACAACTTCAAATTACATGTCCAAATAAAATGTCTACTTCAAATCAACCTGACTTCAAACAGACCCTTAGTAGGCCTTTGTTCATATGATTTGGGACCTCAATTTGAAGTTTTGATTTGAAATAAACAGTTGTTTGTGAAATTTGTACAAAATTTCCACTTAAATTTCAAATCATAATTTCATGTTCTCCAAAAGTAGGATTTCAAATTTTTTAAATATAAAACTTGATCTATAAGTTTATATTTTGCAAAAAATAAAATTCATAATTTTAAATTTTATAAATAAAAAGACAAATTCTCAATGTGAAGGAAATGTTTGTACCATGTGAGAGAATTTTTACCAAAAAAAAATAGCTAGTTACTACTATTATTGATTTATTAGACCAATGAATCTTTGTAAAAATGTGTACTTGAAAGTTAGTAATTGCATGCAATCGTAAATATTTATTTATAAAAGGAACATAGAGATATGTGATTTATAAATTCAATTCCACGGGATATTCTCATACCTTGTTTATGAATCATAATCTGTTCATTTGATAAGATTGTATAAGAGTTGGTAAAGTTTTTGATAGTTTTTACAAATTATGGGGGTTTTATGTTTATGAAAAAAATCTAACTTAAGAAATCCAAATTGCATATCCAAAAATAATTTTAACTTCAAATCAACCTGATTTAAAATAATGTCCAAACGGGCCTTCTAACTGATGGAGTTTTCACTTCTTTGAGGTCAAATCCTTTCTAAGTACTGATCAAAATTTTAGGAAAAAAATACATTAAATTGCCCCTTATAAGCAAACTAATTAGCCTGATTTGTCCATTTATTGGCTAATTTCGTAAGCACCTATTCGGCTCAAAGTAATTATCAAGCCTGTCCATGCCTTTTTTTGCAGATGACGTCACCATGATATCATCATAACTACAACTATGGATTAGTCTTTTATGATACCTTGTCAGTATATGATACTTTGTCTATATACCACATCGATATCACATATGATTGAGCTCTTTTTGAAATAATAAACAAGAAATAATAAAGAGAAAAAATATTTCAGTCACTAACTTATTTTTAAAATCTAACTTAATAAAAATATTTTTTTATATATTTTTTTCTTCTGACAATGAAAACAAAACTTACATCTAAAATATGACTATACTTTTTTTAATTTTGTTTTACATAAATTAACTTACTAAAAATGAAATAAAAATTAAAATATCAAAATAAGTTTAAACTAATTTCTTTGTTGTATTTTTTAATATTTTTTTCTTTTGAAGGAATAAACAGTCCTCCAAGATACTCTGTCAGCATATGATATAAACCATGGGGGTATCATAGAGCATTGAGAAGTATTTTTTTTAAGAAATGAATCAGTCTTTATGATACTCCGTAGTACATGATATATACCATATGAGTATCATAATATACTACGATAATATATTTCAACTTCTACTAATTTGGTATATTATATGTTAGAATAAATTATTTTTTAATAATTGATATTAGAAAATAAAGAAATAAATAAATAAATAAGTAAATGAGCCAAAAGATGTGTGCAATTATATTATGAAAAAAATATAGAAAATAACAAAAAATAATATGAAAACAGAATGCAATTAGAAAAGAAAAAAAAGTAATTGTAGTATTTTTCTTAATTACTTCTTGTTATAGTTTTGTTATTTAATTTTTTATATTTTTATTAGTCTAAAAATAATTAACTAATATATTTATTTTAATTTTTTTTAAAAGGACAAAAAGACAAACAAAAAATAAAGAAAAGAAGAGTTGGCGGTTGATATCATGCCGAAATAGCAGAGTTAACTGTAATGATGTCATGCTGATACAAATGGCCGAAAAGAGAACATATTTATTTTGGGTGGCCATCAAACTAAATGTGCATCCTCATGTATATACTTTGCTTTTTACGGATATCTATCTTCTTTTCACAAAAAATTAATCAACTAGTAGGGGTAGCCATGTAATAGTACAACGAACACTAATTTTAGGTGAAGAGTTTCTTAGGCATATGGCATCTAAACACTTAAATTGCCTAGAATTTTATTCTAGAAAACATTGATTACTTGTTCAAAGTTTGGATGAACAATCTTTAAAAATGTTTTTTCTCTACAAAAAATTATCTATATGTCAAAGAAAGTCCAATACAGGTACAAAATTTTCACTTATCAATGCAATGAATATATCATGTCCTTCCACCCCCTAAAGAAAAGAATCAAAGAGAGAACAATATGCAATGAATGTTTAGGCGTTATTTGTAAACCTATGAAAATACTTACTGGTAAATTCATTCCTGAAAATGAAGTTTAGGAAAAATTTTACACTCTCCCAAAGTATGATCAAGACTTCATTTATATTCTGGATCACTCTGTTTCGTCACTTATTTGGAAATTTTATGCATATATGGCGACTCCGTGCATACACTTATGGGAATTAAAAGGGGTGTGAAGTTTTGACGTAGAGAAACTTTTGTTGTTTGAATCTTTTGTTGTGTACGTAGGATTGTCATCTGTCCTACTATTTGGTACCTTAATTAATAAAGTTAACTTACATTATCCAAGAAAAAAGAAGGAAAATTAGGTTGTTAACATGGTTTTATAGTTTGAATGAAGTATGCATGTTTGTTAGTCCTAATGTTAACTCTATCTTCTTCTTTTGTGCAGCCATTTCAGTCGCAAGTGGTACAAAGAGTAGGTGGACAACCTACTAAAGTTTTGTGTATAAGTTATCCGCCTGCTGTCCATGTTGATGAAGACGTGCTACACAATGCGATGATTCTGTATGGTGAAATTTACAATATAAAAACTTTTTATGATAGAAATTTCTCACTGGTTATTTTTAGAAGCGTGGAGGAAGCCCAGTGTGCTAAAGAGGGCTTGCAGGGCAAGCTTTTCAATGATCCGAGAATCACAATTGAATATTCAAGCAGTGATCCTGCTGCACCTTGCAGAGATTTCTTGGAGTATCATCCTTCAAGTATAGGCCCAACAACTGACTCTTATCCCAGTGAAAATCCATTCCAACCAGCACAAATGGGCATGTTTGGCCATAATCACCCTATGTTGGCCTCTAATGTGCCTGGACGTTTGATGCCTTATGGTATTCATGGTCCTGACATCCCAGCTAGGCCTTTGGGTATGCAAGGCAGGTTTGACCCTGTTATTTCAGGCACAGAATTTACTGATTTGCCAGTGCCCAGTAAACTGCGAGATACAACTCCTCATAATGTGATGACTTCAGGTGAGCCTAGTAGATCTGCCATACCTGGCTGGAATGTATTTGATTCTAGCCAACTTCAAAAGGAAACTAAAAGATCAAGGATTGATGGGGCATATGATAGTTCTTATCCTCATAAAAGAACAAGTGAACGAGGTCCTGTGTTGGATGAACGATGTGGTTTGGGTCCATTTGGTAGCAATGTTCCTTCAGGTCCTGTTGCAGTCAGTCAAGAAAACAACAATGTTAGCCCTGTAGATGCAAGAATTTCTCCTGGACAGTGCCATTCTGGCCATGACCATAAATGGCGTGGCGTTATCGCCAAGGGTGGAATACCAGTGTGCCATGCTTACTGTGTTCCTATTGGGGAAAGTATAGACTCTAAGATGTAAGTATAGTTTTTGCTTTCCTTGTTGCTTCTTGAAGGAGATATCAGTTTTTTGAATTGCCTCTATGATTTAACAGATTTCTCAGCTTGTTTATGTCAATCAGTTATCATCTTTCCAAAAGAAAAAATTCAACTGGTTGTCTCTGCAATATTTCTAACCTTTGAGGGCCTGGGGGATGGGTTGGGTGGGGTTCTTCGCAGAATTCCTAAATTCTGTCTAGAAAAGCTGTTGGCGCAGACATATGCATGTTTGATCTTTCTTTGGATTAGCTTTCTTCTTAAATTTATGGGTCTTGGTTCAACTAATTTGGAACTAATATATATAACTCTTACGTTTTTTTCTTCATTCAGTTGCATGTGCCATATTACTTTTAATAGGTGTAATATGCTTAAATCCTGGCACTCAAATGATGCCACAAATATAAATATAAAGAAGCTACACTCAAATGCTGACATGTTCCTTTTTGCAGCCCTGACGTAGTAAATTGCTCCAAAAAAACGGGATTAGACGTGTTAGCTAAACACTATGCAGATGCTGTTGGGTTCAACATTGTTTCCTTCTTTCCTGATACTGAAAAGGATCGTGCCTCATATACGGAGTTTCTGAGGTACCTTACTTCAAATGATCGTGCTTGGGTTGCAGAATTTGCTGATGGAACCACCTTGTTCTTGGTTCCACCTTCTGACTTCCTTAAGAAGGTTCTCAAAATTGATGGTCCGACATGTATTCATGGTGTGGTTTTAAAGTATGCACATCATACACCTAGTGGCACATCCTCTCAAGCTGCAAGGGACTTATTAACGCCTGAACTCATTGCACCCCTAACAAACATGCTGCCATCAAGTAGTGTGGAAGGAACTGCAGTAGCTTCTGCTGGTATGCCTGCATCGGATGTTGCTGTTGCGCAACAGTCTTGGAGATATGAATAGCAAGCTCATCCGCAAGTCTTGAACCATTATTGTCACGGGGCCACTAGTTTTAGCCGAATGCAAGAGCATAACCTCAACCTGCAAGCACAAGGCGGTCCTCCTCAGACCATCATTTCTCAAGGTACACAGCTCTCAGCCCAGCCCCATGTTGATCGGCAGCTTCAGCTTGGAAGACATCAAGATGCTGGAATAGCTCATGGCACAGATGTCTTACGACATTATGGTTTATCTATGCTGATGTATCTTGCTTAATTTCCCAACCAGACTCATGGTGCTAACGTTTCCCGGTCACAAGCTGGCATGCCTAGCATGTATGGTTGTTGAACCAAAAAACATACATTAGACTGCCTCATGTCTTTTTGTGAGACAGTCTCTTTTTTTCAATATGACCATTTATATCTATTGATTGTTGAACCAAAAAGCAAAAAGCATCTTCTATTGATTGTGTTCGCCACGTTTATTAGTTTATCATACAAAAGCTGGGGATACTTCATCTTTCAAAATACCTACAAGCTAGTCTCTTAGCTCTGTTGTTCTCTGTTTTGCCTTTTCTGTTTTCCTTTTGTTAGGTCATACTACTTTTTTATATCTTTTGCTAACCAAAAGCATCATTTTGGAATTCAATTTTCTCATGATTTAACTTCCTGTTGTCTCTCTTTTCTTTCTGTTTCTTGATTTCTTGTTTGATAATCAAGTCTAATTCTTGTTTAACCATTTAGTATTCCGTACTCATTGGTTCGATTAATCCTCACGATGTGTTATGAATTGAACATAAGTTCTATAGGAACTAAGTTCTTGTGGGTTATGAATGAAACTTATGCCTCCTAACGACATAAGTTTTGTTGTAACTTGTGTTATATTATAATACGGAAATATAAAAGCCTTGCGATTTTTTATTTTTTTTCGATGTCACAGATATTTTCGACCACTTTTTTGTTACTTAAACTGCTACAAAAATTAAACATCATGCCAAAATAGGGACCAATAATTTGACACAACTATTTTAAGAAACCACAACAAATAATTTGAGACGGAGGGATTATTGATTATCAAAGACTCTTTAATTTAGTGGTCTGATTATTATTTAAATACTATGACATAATTTATTGAATATGACAAATATGTTTTACATATCTAAGATTTTTAAAAAAATGATTTGAAGCGGTCCAATTGTCTGTACATAAGAGTACCTAAGAAATAAGATTATCGAATGCATAATATGCTTTACTAATACAGTATTTTAGTTAACTACTGCAGTTGATATGCAAATCTAAGATAAATAATTGATCATTCTTCCCTTATTTGATGATTGATAATCAAGGCTAAAAAACACAGTTAGAAATATGCTAATTTGATCTGTTGTCGATCAAATCAGTTTCAAGTCATCCATAAATTTTATTGAAGAAAAGTGTTTTTCAAACGAGCGATTTTCCACATGTTTTTTTGTTTTTTAAGATTTCCCTCCTTATGATGGAGGAGTTAGGCATGACTCCAACCTGTATATTTATCAAAATTATAATTACACGGAGAAGGATATAAGCCTTAGCCTCCAAAACAGTGTAAGAGTTGGTTGCAACCACCCTATGATACATATGTCTACAAAAATTTCCAGCATGAAGTAATGTGGTGTTGCATTTATCTACAAGAGTTGTGGTACTACAGGTGGATGCTATGAACATAGATGACAAAATCTGAAAAAAAAGAGAGGCTATTCAGTACCATTGATAACATATTTGTTCCTTTTCATCAAAATTATTGGGTATAACTTTAGCTTCTACAAAATTATTACTACAATCACCATAAAATTCACTAAAAGTACAGATTAAGCCTCCATTATGGTCTCTAATTAAACTACGCCCACCTAATGGACCAGAGCTACCTTACTGCATCCATCTACATGGAGTTTAACCCATTCTGGATCAAGTTTATGCCCAAAAAACAGAGATAGAATGTATGGCAAGAGATAGGTTCTTCACTCTTCTTTAGATATCATGTCGTCGAGTTGGTAGCTGAAGGACAGTGAGCTGTATGTTGATCATCATAATGATCATCTTGATCACTTGTTGGATAATAAACTAGTGAGACATCTTTTTGTTCTCAACCCTAGCATTTCACCTGTTTTTTTCAAATTTGCTAACAAGTAATTGTTGGTAGGCAGGGGCGGATCTATAGTAGAGTTAGGGGGTTCTTGGGAACGTATTCATATATAGTCATCAGAGCTATGTATGTGACTTCATTTGTATTCCACAGAACTTATATAGTACATTTGTTATATGTTTTTAGAGATAATTCATTTGTTAGAGCATATTCATCATCTATTCAGTAATTACATGTCTACATGATTCATTTGCAATAGAGCAGAATTACTAGTTGATTCATTTAATCAGAGATGATTATTGGTCACCAGAGTTCATAAATTGTCATTCAGGGCTTATTATTTGTACAATTGATTTCACAGTATAATTAATTGAATATTATTCAAAGGCCTTCATGGCATCAGTTGTTAAATATAAATTAAGTGATGACGAGGGAAAGTCAGAGATATTATATTCACTTGACTCACAACGCGATGCCGCCTTGTGCACATGGCTGAGACCATAGACCCTCAAAGTTGAGCATACGGGCGTACCAGCCTATTATGGCTATATACCCTCAAAGTTGAGTCATTTATGACGTACCTGCCTGCGGGATGACTCTCAAAGCTGAGTCTTTATGGCGCATCTTCAGAGATCATAGACTACAAGATTTATCATTCATATATGAGATTTAGAGATAACATAGTTTATATGTCATTCATATGATATAAAGCCCTCGAGACTTGTTTTAATCAGAGGTTACTATTTATCCATTTGAAAGTATATAAGTTATATTGTTCCACATATAATTATACCATCTGATCCCATAGTAACAAGAAACCCAGAAAACACTTGTATAATAATTTCAGAGTGATTCTATATGATTTACAATTTCATAGGAAACTGCCTGGCACATCTATATCCCAGTTGAGCATAATATTGATTCTTTCATTGGGTTATCTTATCTATACTTGTTATTTTGTCTGCCTTACATACCGGTACATATTTTATATGTACTGACACCCCTATGGCATGGGCTGCTGCATTCTTTTAAATTTAGGACCAGGTACACAGAGTTGCAGACCTCCTCATTAGGCACTATCGTGTATCAGCAGAGCAATCGATGAGCTCCTTTTCCCCCTTGGAGCCAGTTTAGAAATGATACTCTCTTTTGTTGTACATATTTGCACAGTATGGGTTTGGAGGGGCCATGTCCCGACCACGCGATATTTACATAGTTTCTTACTCTTTTAGAGGCTTCGTGGACACTATAGTACAATCATTTTGTATTAGTTGGTCACATGTCATTGTATGTGCATATATCATCCTTATCAATTTTCATTAGTACGTAGATCTTTGATATAGCATCTGTCATAGATTGTCTGCATAACATATACTCCCTCCGTTTAAAAAGGAATGACCTGTTTTAATTTGGCACGGAATTTAAGAAAATAAAGAAGACTTTTGAATCTTGTGGTCTTAAATTAAAGTTCTGTCAAATGTACCAAAATGTCCTTTTATCTTGTGGTCTTAAACATGCCATGTGGAAAGTTGGAATTAAAGTATTACTAGAAAAGAAAAGGGTCATTCTTTTTTAAACGGACTAAATAGAAAAGTTGAACATTCTTTTTGAAATGAAAGGAGTATGTTCATATGATACTTGTCCGCCCTATCTAGATTTGGGGCGTAACAATAGGTTTCTCTTTCTGTTTAATTTCAACGTGGATTTTCCTTGTAAAACAATAGATAAAAGGATCTTTTTCTTCTTCCTAAGTTGTGTGTAAATGAATCGCGTAAGAAGAACAAAGGTGATGTTTTTCGACATTTGCAATTCAGATACGATTCTAAACGGTAAATCAATACTGTGTAATTCAGATATGACTAGTAAAACAAATAAATGAATTTTAAGGGAACAAAATGTTTTTCCTTCATGTATATCCTGTATAAAGTGGCCCAATCCCCACACCAAAATCTTCACATCGTATTGGAAGATCAATAAATTCCGTTCCCTACTTTATATATTAAGTACTACTTAGTGTTTGACTTTTTACTAGGATTAGGTTGTAGGAGAATAATTTGACTGTGCTTATGGGGTTACACTAGCAAGAACCCTGACAAGAGAGGGTTGCTCGAACGCTAAGCACTCTTCACCTCCAATCCTAAGATTATGGGTTCAAGTTATTAAGGAAGCAAAAAGTTAGGACCTCCTAGAGAGGGGTTTAAAAAAAACACTAGCAAGAGCCCAATTTTATCCATTCATTTTTGTTGTAATGAAGAGCAGGGGGAGGAAAGAGTATAGAGTTGCATTTTGAACTTTAATCAATAGTGAAGAGACTATTATGAAGAACCTTACTTTTGAATGAGGCAGCGACTTCTATTATAAAACAGAAATGATATCTATAAGTGTTTACAATTTAGTGATATTAAACATAATAAGGATGGATTCAAAAAAAAAAAAAAAATAAAATAAAATAATAATAATAATAATAATAATAATAATGATGATGATGATGATGATGATTGAGTTTGCAATCAAATATTTAGTAGGTTTCTTACACGTGAACCCCTAATTGGAGGCAGCGACTTCTATTATAAAACAGAAATGATATCTATAAGTGTTTACAATTTAGTGATATTAAACATAACAAGGATGGATTCAAAAAAAAAATAATAATAATAATAATAATAATAATAATAATAATAATAATAATAATAATAATGATGATGATTGAGTTTGCACTCAAATATTTAGTAGGTTTCTTACACGTGAACCCCTAATTGGGCTTCTAGACCAATCCCCCACTATAATCACAAAATTAAAAGAAGAAAAAGATAAGGTAATTACATAGAGGTGGATATTATTTCCTATGCGAACAATGGTATTATACAGCCAGCTTGAGTATTTGTACTTATTTCTGGTAGGATGAGTAATGTTGTTACATTATCAGATCTCATGTCACAGTTTATACCACTATCATCTTCTTCTTCTTCTTTCTTTCACACTACTTCCATTGAATGTTTTCTTGTCTTTTGTAAGACAGGTGGAGAGATTAATCATTTTCAAAGTCTTGTATGCAAATTAAATGCAATACTATTTGATAATTCCCAGAAAGCATGAAAATTTGATCATCATTGTGACATATATCAAAGTCCTCCTTCTTTGTCACTTCTCCTTCCTACTTTTATCACCCAACCAAATATAGTTAGGAGCTTAAAAATATTTCTTAGTAATGTCAAAGCTGCATCCACACTAGAGGAGAGGAAAGTACTAGGTTTTCTCAAAAGAGTATTAATTGGTGATCTATTAAAGTTAGAAGTTCAGTAGAGTTTGAAAAAGATGTAGAAGAAAAGAAAGAAGAAGCCCCTTTCTCCTTTTTTCCAAATAAAGCCACACTCAAACTTTGTCCTATATATCCTTCACATTTACTCCACTGCAGTTCAGTCAATATATGAGTAGGTGAACTCTTTTATTGCACTCTCCAACCCCCTCACAATCATATATACATACATAACAATTATAACTACACGTTAATCCCACTAACAAAATATCATGTTCCTAGTTTGATATACGAATCATCACAGTCCATGTAGCCTCATTTAAACCCGCCTCGATCTAATAAAATTATAGTATATTACAAGATTCATCATAATTTGACTAGTGTTAGTCAACCTACCGCAACTTTCTTTCAGATTGAAACCGACAATGTGAGCAAACTCATATAATCAGAATTATCTATATTTTTTGGAGAAAAGTGAACAGTAATGTACTATGTTGACATACCTACCTTCTCTATAAATTCTATCACTAAACTCTTCCTCTTCCTCTACCCACACCACTCTCTGTGTGATGGCATTAATTCTTGTCATCTAACCCTCATTTCATCATTCATTTCTGTGTCTACCTTTATTAGAACTTCTGCAACTTCTTTTTTCTTTTTCTTTTTCTTTTTTTCCTTTGATATATTAATAATCTATGACAAAGAACAACATGGTACAATCAAAGAAGTTCAAAGGTGTCAGACAACGCCAGTGGGGCTCTTGGGTTTCTGAAATTCGCCACCCTCTGCTGTAAGTTCTTCTCCCTCTCCACTCACTAACCTACCCCACTAACAAAACTACAAGTACATTGAAATTGTACATATATCAGAAGAACTTCTAGTTACTCTCTCCATTTTAATTTGTTTGATCTACTTACTTTTTTAGTACGTTTCAAAAAAAAAAATTCTTTCCTTTTTTAGCAACTTTTCACATGACATGTTCAAAATCACAAAATTAAAGGGCATTTTGGTATATTTGACATATCTTTAATTTTTAACCATAAGATTCAAAAGTTTTTTTACTTTCTTAAACTCCGTGTCAAATCAAAATAGGCTAAGCAAATTGAAACGGTGAGAGTATTAATTTTCCAACATTATTTTACTTTGATACAATATATGCAGTGTTCTCTCCCGGAATATGAAATTGCTGCTACAGTGTTTCTTTGCTAGTGCTATAAAAATGTCAACTTTGATCTCTATCTTAAATTTTTTGTACAATTTAATGTTTCCAAATCTTTTTAAGTTGTTTTTTGTGTATAGGAAGAAAAGGATATGGCTAGGAACATTTGAGACAGCAGAGGAAGCAGCAAGAGCCTATGATGAAGCAGCTATCTTAATGAATGGTCAAGTTGCAAAAACAAACTTTCCAATTGTGAAGGAGACTGTTAACAATAATGTTAATGAAAAGAAATTCCCCTTATCCTCTTCATCAACAATGTCCAATGCGCTCAATGCAAAGCTGAGAAAATGTTGCAAGGATCCAGCACCTTCCATGACGTGTCTGAAGCTCGATAACGATAACTGTCATATTGGAGTTTGGCAAAAAAGATCAGGGAAACATTCAAGTTCTAGTTGGATAACAAAAATTGAGCTTGGGAAGAAGGAGGAGCCTCATCAGAGCCATGGGAGTACCAATTCTTGGTCTTCTGGTTCTTCATCTTCTTTCGGGACTTCTGAACTTGGCATTAGTAAGCCACTGGATGAAGAAAATAGAGTTGCTATGCAAATGGTTGAAGAGCTACTCAATTATAATTCTCCATTTTCTTCTAGTGATCTCTCTCCCTCTTTTTCCAACTCTATATGATCAATAGCAAATGTGAAATGTATTGCATAGTTAATTAGGTATCCTTAGACCAATAATTTTAAGCCTAAAAGAGAAGGGATTCTTGAATTATTCAAGTGCCAAACTGATCCTTTTGTGATTGAATGTATTCTGATCAGATATATGTATATAAAGATCAGTAATACTTCCATTAAGTGGTTGATTTCTTAATTAAGCTCTTTTAAGCATCTAACGCTAAATAGATTTGTATGTATTTTTCTAAATTAGTTCTGATATTTCTGTCATTTTCCCACTATCAGGAAATAAGAAAAATGACAAATTCCCTTTCTACTTCATTTTTGGAAGTACTTTCCTTGTCTATGAATAAGAAAGATGAGTTCAATTTTTGTAGGGGCTAGAGAGAGTTCATGTCATCTTAAATTTTATTTCCAACAATTTGTTAAAGTTAAATGACTCAATGGAAGGGAAAGAATAATCCTGGCAAAAGTTATGTTAGATGGGAAACAAGTGCATTAAATTTAGCCCAGATAGAACATGTGTTGTTTAAGACTTGTCAACCTAACCAGCTGGACTCCACTGGGGGAGTTTTTGACCCCATAAATTGCATTTGTACAAACATAACAAGGTTGAAAAATGAAGGCCACTTATGTTTGGTTGCCAAAAAAACCATGTGGCCTGAAATGATTTGAGAGTAGAATTTATTTTGAAACAGCTAAACTTAATAAGATTTATTTAGAGTGAAGTATCAAAAACACCCCTAAATTATTTTTTTTTATTGAGTTTCATATGTAAACTATTGAAAGTGTGAGTTTCATACCTAAACTATCATTCACTAGTTTGAGAAACATACCTCAACTAATATGTGATGGTATGTGTATTACACTCTCTATTTTATTAGAAAAAATCCTACCACGTGACACTCTGCTTGGAAAAATTTTTCACCTCGGCAAATATTAAGCAAATTATTACTAGTATTAAATTAAAAATTAAATATTTATCGTGTTGAGATATGATGAAGAAGAAGAGGAGGAATTAGGGTAAAATCAATTGAAAAATAAAAAAACAATGACGTGTCAGCTAAAAATAAATAAAAAATATGTCACGTCATCAGAATATTTAATGGTCAGACGCGCCTAAATGTGTTTGTATACAAATACTTAGTCCAGTCAATGTTGAGGTGTGTTTCTCAAACTAATAAGTAATAGTTTAAGTATAAAACTCACACTTTCAATAATTTAGATATGAAACTCAAAAAAGGAGGATAGTTTAGATGTGTTTTTGATACTTCACTCGTTTATTTATTTCGACCATAAACTTAATAGCAGTCCTCAAACCGACTGTATGCACACTGCTGCTGAATAGCTTCCTAATGTTGGGATCGTGCTACCGACACAGTATATTATATTTCTATATTATAGAAGTGAACAACATTGGACGAACGCGGCATCACATAGTTGTACTAAAAGGAACGTAAATATTGAGTTCTTCTCCTCTCTTGCTTCCCTGCTTTGTATATGCATATATTTATATGAAATCACTTCTTTATGTAGACTAAAATACATCTCTTTCGGTATTTAAATGATATGTCTGTCTTATTCTAAAGAAGTAATACCAAAAACAGTTAGGTGCTTCTGTACACAAAATTCCGGAAGTGGTTGTTCCTTTGCGTAGATGATTTAAGCTTTGACTGATCACTGAATTTCTTTTTCCAAAAAAATAAAACTAGATGCTCAACGACAATATTTTCAAGTCCTCTTCTAAATTTGGCTTTGTTCTCAACTCTCAAGGAGAGTTTGTTATAATTTCTTTCCCTTATTTTTCTTTCGAAAATATATATATTTATATCCTTGCGATAGATGTTAAAAAAGTTAGAATTATATTTCCCACGCTTTTAGGAAAAATCAGTTTCTTCTCACTTTATGGGAGGACTTCGGAGAAGTAGAAGGAACTGAACTCCAAGCTAAAATGCAAAAGGATGAAGAGTTTCATGTACTCCTTGGAAGGAATATAGGAATATCTCCTTATCAGGGTATGGATGCATTAACATTTTTCACTAAAATATTTTTTAAAACAACACACATTACACAAACTTTGTGCTATACAGGGTTTTCGCTGCAGACTAGATTCAATTCAACAACACACATAATTCCTACTTACCCACAGGCGTTGGAGCTCATCAACTGGTTCTGACATTTCACTGTTAGTCTCTTGCTTTAACTTGCATTTAAAGAGCATATTGAATACATTATTTGGTGTAGCAATAGGGCAAAAACAAATAAAGACATGCTTTTAAGCTATGCAACAGACAACTTCTCCACTAGGTCATCCACCCCTCTCATAGTGACTCATGTACGCAACAAGTTATCTCCATTGCAGAAATTGCATCACAAACTTCCGTAAGTAATACAAATATCTAGACTGGATAAGTTTATTCATGCAACAGAGTAATATATATGTGATTTTTTTTTTTTGGTAACAATGTAAATATTACCATTAACAAATAAACAAAGAGCAAAATACACCTAAAGAGCATATGAATCATCAGCCACCTTCTAGGATAGTGTTGTGGACTCATACCTCAAAGAGTAGCACTAATTACATTTGTACTCTATTGAATAACCCTCTGCATCTATGAGCTTTTCCATACAAGTAAGGTAAGGATATTCTATCTAGCAGTTCCTTTTTAATCTGTGTAACTACCCCAGCAGTATGTACATTTACTCCTTTGAATAGCTTCCAATTTCTTGCTCTCCAGGTATGGTAAATCAGTGCCTCAAAAATAGCAGCAATTATCATCTTTTGAAACATCTTCCAGTTCTTTCTCCTCATGCAATCCAACATATGTTTCACTCTTCCAAGTTGGATTACTATTCCAGCCCATTGCAGCACCTCAGTTCTCACAGTAGATATCCATGGGCAATCTGCAAATAAATGTCTTGTGGTTTCCAGTTCTTGATTATCACACAAAGTGCAATGCAAATCAGACACTGGGATCTTCAGTTTTGTCAGCCTTACTCTAGTAAGCAATCTTTTTTGAACAACCAACCACGTAATAAATCTGTGTTTAGGTAAAGCAACTGCATTCCAGATTAACGCAACATTTTTAACTTTCACATTCTCCCCTATGATAGCATTATAGCTTCTAGAGATGGAGTATTCCCCTCCAGAAGTGAAAATGCATGTACCTCCCCTGAACATACCAATCCTTCATCCCATCCTTGAGAGAGTTGAGTTTCTTCCAATACCAACTACAATCTTGAGGATGGGTGTGTACCCAAATATTAACATCAGATTTCATATAAACTTTGTGCACCCATTTTACCCAAAGTTATTCCTTCGTTACCACCAACTGCCATAACAGCTTTCCCACCGAAGCTAAGTTCCAATTCCTACATCCTTTGATACTTAAACCTCCACAGCTTTTAGGAATACAAATAGTATCCCAGGCAACTAAATTAGTCTTCCTTTTCTCCTCAGAGGCTCCCCAAAGGTAAGCTCTACATATTTTGTCAACTTCTTTCAAGATGCTCTACGGAAGTATGAATACTGCCCCCCAGAAGTTATGCAATGAGAACAAAACAGCAATTAAGACTTGAAGTCTCCCTGCTTAGGATAACTGTTTAGCATAGGTAGTATTGATTTTATTAGTGATCTTACTTATCAATTGGCAACAATCCATCTTGTTCCATTTCTTGGGAGAGAGGGGTAGCCCCAGGTACCTCATAGGAAAAGTTCCTTGAGTAAAGCCAGTTTTCTCAATCAATACATTTTTGGAAAAGGGCCAAAAATACCCCTGAACTATCTGAAAAGGTTCAAATATACCCTTCGTTAATCTATTGGGCTAAAAATACCCCTCCATCTATCTTTTTGGCTCACTTTTACCCTTAAAACTAACAACCTTTATTTTTTTTTATTTTTTTAATTATTATTTATTACGTGGCGCTTTCTTATTGGACAAAACTAAAACCCAACCCATCCGAATTTTCCCTGCCGCCCCGACCCAATTTCACTACCCATGACCCAAACCCATTTAGAAAAACCCATCGACATAAAACATACATCGATCGTGGGATTCTCAGGTGTTGTTTGGCCTTCACGACTTACTTGAATAGGATTCTCAGCAACAGAAGGAATTGATTCCGTAGTATTATTAAAAGCAGGTGCACTTTCTGCATTATTTTATTTTCTGTTGTTATTTGTATTTGGGGTTTACCTCTCTAGAGCTTTGATTTTGTTGTATTGAAGATATGGCAATGGATGTGTATGAAATAAAAAGTAAGATCTTCGTTATTATGTTCCTCCCTTGATTAACCACTGTATAAAGAGAAAAAAACTTAAGCAAAACAGAACTTTGATTTCTAATTGTTGTGGCTGAACTTTGACATGCATGGTGCACCCCTTAAAATAATCTAAAAGATGTTTGCACCGCTGAACAAGCTTTTTTCTTTTGTTTTCTGGTTTTTATGGCTTGCATGAATTGGATTTTCAGAGTCAGAAAGAATTTATTTTTGTAGTGTTCACAGTCAGAATGATAATCGTATGTTTTATGTCCTTTGTTGGGTTTTTCTAAATGGGTTTGGATCATGGGTAGTGAAATTGGGTCAGGGCGGCAGGGAAAATTCTGATGGGTTTGGTTTTAGTTTTGTCCAATAAGAAAGAGCCACGTAATAAATAATAATTAAAAAAAATGAGGGCTGTTAGTTTTAAGGGTAAAAGTGAGCCAAAAAGATAGACTGAAGGATATTTTTAGCCCAATAGATTGACGAAGGGTATATTTGAACCTTTTCAGATAGTTCAGGGGTATTTTTGGCCCTTTTCCGATACATTTTTGATAGACTCATCCACTCCAGCCACAAAAATACTAGACTTCTCCATGTTAGCCACCAATCAAGATGCAAAACTGAAATGGTTGATTGCTTCCATAACTCTTGTTACAGACCTTATGTCACCCTTGCAGAAAATCATGAGATCGTTAGCAAATATTAGGTGGTTCAGATTTAAGTGCTTGCACATAGGATGAAAGTTGAAATCCAGTAGGCCTCTCATACACTTCAAAACTCTAGAGAGGTATTCCATAATCAAAACAAATAGTAACGGAGACATCGGATCTCCCTGTCTTAACCCCCTTTTACCTGCAAAATACCCATGCCCCACACCATGGACCTTAACAGTGAAAAAAGGAGAGGTCACACACGTCATGATAAGTTGGAAAAATCTGGTCGGGAACCCATAACCAATGAGAACTTCCTCCAAAAACTCCCAACTCACCATGTCGTAGGCTTTTCTGAGATCTATCTTCATCAAACATCTTGGGGTGGTTTTCCTATTATAGTGCCTTAGTAAGTCATGACATATAAGGATATTATGAACCAATGATCTCCCTTGAACAAACGCATCTTGATTCTCTGCCACAATATAACTAATGACCCCTTTGAGTCTCTTACATATCATCTACGAAATGATCTTATATAGCACATTACAACATGAAATAGGTCAAAATTGACTTGCATACTCAGGATTATCAATTTTGGGAATTAGGGCAATATTGGTAGAATTCAGTTGCTTAAGTAATTTACCATTTTCAAAAAATGGAAGAATGGCCTCAGTAATATCTGTATCAATAATCTTCCAAGCTGATTTAAAAAACCATCCGGACCTGGACTCTTTGTACTATCAATTTGGAATAATGCTTGCTTAACTTCTTTACTTTCATAAGGTAACAGTAGTGTGTTCTGATGGCCTATAGTCAGCACAGGACCCTGGCTAAGAAAGCTATTGAATGCTGAAATTCTAGAACTAGTCGGCTGCCCCCAACATGTCTTCATAATAGCTCACAAATAAGCTTGCAATAACATTCGTGTCAGTTTACCATATACCCTGTGCATCCTTCAGTTGTGTAGTTGCCTGCTTCAACTTCCTGTGCTTGATAACAGAATAAAAGTATCTAGAATTATCATCGCCTAGTTTGATCCATGTAGCTTTTGCCCTTTGTTGGAGGAACACTTCAACTAAATAAGAAGATTTTCTAAACCTCTGGTACACCTCTCATTCCCTCTGCTGCAACACACTATTTCGGGGATCATCTTGAAGCTGTGTTTGGACATTAACCAATGTTTCCCTATCCTCCTTTGCTTCAGTCTCAATATTCTTGAAAAACTGACCATTTAGTGTCTTCAACTTTTTCTTTAATAACTTCAACCTTCGCACAACCTTTAGCATTTTGCATCCCTCGATATGGACATCCCATCCAGCTTTAACATCAACAAACTGAGGGTGGTGAGCCCATGTATTGCAATACTGAAATGAACTTCTTTGTTTAGGCTTGGTGGCAGTTAGCGACACACTAACAGGCAAATGATCACTAATGCCTTCAGGTAAGAACACTGCTCCACATGCAGGCATAATATTCAACCATTCGTTATTAATGAAAATCCAATCAATCTTTGAGAAAATTCTTTGGTCACTTTTCTTGTCATTCCAGGTGTATTTGTTACCCTGATGGGGAAACTCAAAAAGACCACAATCATCAATGCAATTCTGGAAATCAACCACCTCTGACCAAACAACCGGATTACCTCCTATTCTATCTTCAGGGTGAAGAACTGAGTTAAAATCCCCAAGCACCAACCATGGTTTCGAACAAATATTACTCAACACCCTTAAACAGTCCCATAAATCTTCCCTATCCTTTTTTGTTTTAAAAGCATACACAACTGTAACAACAAATGATAACTGCATAGGAATAACACATGTGATTTCTTGAGCTGTCACACTTAAAAGAGTCACCCTGTAGAAGTCAGGTCTCCAAGTAAGTACGATCCTCCCATTGTAATGAGTTTTCAAATTATTAATGGTATTCCACCCTCCAAATAGCTTGTTGATAATCTGGTCCATCCTATTTTCCTTCACTTTTGTCTCCACTAATCCAATCAAACTAGCATCCACTTTATTACAAAGGAGCTTAATCTCCTTTTGTTTATTGGGGGCATTCAACCCCCTGACGTTCCAACATAATATGTTAACCATCCCCTAATAAGGATAGGTCTCCCAATTTTTGAACTATCTCATGTAAGGACTGTTGACTAGTCCCAATATTGTTCAAAGCATGGAAAGAGTTATTACTTGTCATCTTGTGAGCTTGAAGTTGCCTATATTGGGTCGTGCCTGACTTTATAGGTGTTATCCATTCAAATCCTGATTTTTGAACTTGTGTCTGTGCACCATTACTATAATTCTTACTTGTCGTCTCCTCGCTAACCTGGCTTCCTGTAGTTACAATGCATACAGGCTGCACCCCAGGTCCAGTTGGACCTTGTTTCATCATATCATCAGTTGTTGCATGCCTGTCCATACCTGTCTTAATACCTTCTTTCCCCCTGCCCCTCTGTTCTGTAGTTCGGGGTGCCTTCTTTTTCCTGTAATTTTCTTCAGAATGCCCATATTTGGAGCAGAATTTACAAAGGGTTGGCTTCCATTCATAAAGTACCCTTTGCTCAATCACTTGTCTTTTTTCATTCTTAAACAGCAGTGAGTCCGACAATATAGCATCCATGCCAACTTCCACCAATAGTCTAGCAAAATTCAGTCCAAGCTTGTTCTCAGTACTTTGGTCCACCAGTATTGGCTTCCCAACTAGACTGCCCAATTTACTTAACCCCTTAGGACTCCAATATTTGAAATCGAGGCCAGGGAACTTTATCCATATAGGAACAGTAAGTAATTCCTCCCTAGTAAACTCCATGTCAGGATTCCATGCCTTTACTATGAAAGGCTTACTATCAAAGTGATAAATGCCTCCTTGAATGACATCATTCATCCCCACCTCAGTATCAAACCTGACTAAGATAATGCCATTTTTGAGCATGGAAATTTTGTTGATACCATGTTTTGCCCACATTCTCTGAATAAATCCTTGAATCACAGCGAAAGGAGGGTGGGCACTTAACACATAACACACTACAGAGTTTTTCCAATATGCTATCTCAGAGCTAATATCTGCCATTTCAATCTCAATAATTTGGGACTCACCTTGCAATTTCGGAGCCACATACTGAAGTTGGAACCCATCATTGGATATTTTTGAGATATCGAAGTCATCCCAAATTGAGGCCTGCTTCATGGGCTGAGCCGTAGTTTCATCCTCCTCAACGACATCTGCCCAGGATTTCATCCTACTGGTACTTGGACTGTCCATAGCCATAGTCACAGTTGCTTGCATCATCTCAGCCCATTGGGTTTGCGTTTCAACACTCTGAATCTTCTCAATCACAATAGAAGTCTTCTGGGTTTGAGCTACGCTTCCGAAGGATTTAACAGCAGCAATTGATTCCGAATCTACTTCATTGGACTCAGATCCAGTTTCTTGTATAGTTCCAGCATCCACGCTTCCTTTTTCCCTCACCGTCCCCTTCCCTTTTTTCAAACCCTGGTTCACTCCCTTTCTTTGTGAAGACGCCTGTGCCATTAGTGCTTTCTGTGATGGGATACGAGCCCTCTTCCCCATGGCTGGTGCACGGCACCGAGAGAGAAGATCGCCATCAGAGAAAACAATTTTATATGTGATTTTTGTTTTCCCCGACAGATTGAAGTTTTCTACGTTGAGGCAGAAATGTTAATATCAAATGACCTATAGAAGTTTTATGTGCTTGAATGTTCAGGCTGCAAACAGAAAAAGCGCATGAAGGACAGAAGGGAGTTTGAATGCACAAAATGTAATCGACAGACAACATTAATGCCTCGGTATTATGTTTTCGCTATACATATACATTTTATTGCTACAGAATATAGATATATGTACAAGTATTAAACTAGCCCTGATTCCAGATGTACCTTCCATATTGATCTTACTGATGGTAGTGGCTCGACCAGCAACATTAGTTTCTGGTGAGCTCGGAGAAAACAAATACTCTCCATGACAACAGAAGACATTTGACACAACCTGTGTTAAGGTTACCCTTCATTTATATGTATTAGTAATACTTTATATATGTTTTTAGTTTGCTAGCTATTTCTACGCATCCACAATTGAATCAGAAGGATTATGGAAAATGGAGTCTTAAAGTCTTTTTGGGAATAAAAGAGTTATTGAATAGCTATTCATTGCTAGAAAGGTAGAACTGGATGTGCCGGCTGATAACTAAGTTCATTAGTTGACGAATTGGTAGGTATGTTGACTGGCCAGACATAAGTTATTCACATTTAGTTGTAACATTCATCTTGAGTCTTAAGTGTTCAACTTGGAGTCCTTTTTCTTCTTCTGCTTTGCCTTCTGTGGTTTCTCAAACATGTAATTTAAGTTTGGTGTTTTCATGGATGTTATCACTGCTATATTTGTAGATTCTTTTTACCATCTCCTTTCAAAATCTATACACCTCTCTCAATTTCAACTTCCTGAGTTGATTGATATTACATGCTTTTTTCAGAAACCCCACCATTTTCCTATACTATGGTTCTTTGGAATGCAAAATATTGGCCATTAAGATCAAAACTCCGACTCCATCACTCTACAACTGTTAAATTAGGATATGCTCATGTTTTATCTGAAGATGCAAACAATTGTTATATTTTTTGGTGTATAACAATGCTTGCAGATGGTTTAACAAGACAACATACTTGTGTCTGTTGTACATAGTGAATATTTTTAATAGTATGTGTTGACACCCAATTTTGGCCCTCCTTTTTCCCATAATTAATTTTTATATGCTTCTTATTCCCGAGGACTTTTCCAAAATAATTTTTTTCTTATTTTTATATTAATTTTTTATTAAATTTTGGCACCAATAATCATTTTTTTAAAAATGATTTCCTTTACTTTTTGTAATAATAATTACTAATAATATTGTATCTTATAAATCACCCCAAAAATATTTTATAATTCATTCTTTTTAACAAGATATTGGTATAGTAACTTTTATTTCAAACTCTAAATAAAATTTGTCGTATCGCTATAGTATTTCCTAAATACAGTTCTATCAATTGAGGGTTGCGATTACACGTATCAAAATTATTTTTAAGTCAACTATATACGTATTTGAAAATTAATTGGGATGAAAGAAAGCATCATTAAATTAATTAAGTGGAAAAACGACTAGGGAAAATTAAATTGTTTCCTACAAACAAATTCATTTACCAATTTTGGGCCAAATCCCTATTTTTCTTTCAGCCAAACCCGGCCCAAAACTTCCTAACCCACTACCCAACCGCCCGACCCGGCCCAAACCACCCCTGACCCGGCCCAAACCCCCTGACCCGGCCCAAAAATCCATCAGCTAACACCTAAACACACCCCTAATTCTTTTCTCTCCTCCACTTTCAACAAAACCAAACAGACCCCTCACCCCTTCAGTCAACCGACAGACCCCCCCCCCCAAACCCTGTTGCCCGTCGCCCTCACCACCAAAGACCCGCCGGATTTCACTTCGTACCGGCGGGCAAACGGCGACAACACCCTCTCCCGTCACCTCACGTCGTCCTTTCCCCTTTTCAGAAGTTTTACAACTTCGAAAAGGTCGCCCGCCGCTAGACCACCGGATAATGGCAAAATCCGGTGGTCTTCACCCTTCTCTCCTCCACCTTTATAGCCATCCTTTCACCCTTTTTGTCATCTCAAGAAACAGAGCTGTAAAGTTCCCCCCACCGCCGGCTGCAGACCTCGGAAAAGAGGAGACCCAGCAGTTGCCTGACGAATGCGACCTTTATCCGGCGAATCCAAGCGCTACACCTCCAACCCGTCACCTTCTCTTTCAAATCAGCCTGAAAAAGGTAGACATCTTCCCTTTCTCTGGTTTCACTTCCACTACAATTTGGCTTCCCAAGAATTTAATTTTTTTTGAATTCTTGGAAAGAGCCGTTTGAGCCTTCAACTTTGGCTATAAAAGGGACTTTTGGTTTTTCGTTTTGGCAATCGATTGCTCTCTACCAACAGTCACTAACAGCCTCTCTATTCATCTTGTTCTCTAACTTATTTTTTTTCCTTTTCTTGTTCGGCTCGGAATACGTCGAGTCTGAAATTGGAGTCGGAGTAGCTAGCTTGGAACTCAACACTCAACGGTCTCAATCGCTGCCCAACAGAAGATTTTTAAGCCTCAAAACACAAGGTATATATGTCATATGCTATCTACTACAAGGTATATATTTACATTTTACTTACTCATCTTCCTACGTAAATCATACATATATTATTTCATTGCAATTATATTTACGTACATAATATTTTCTTTCATATCCAACATACGTTTATTTTTCACTTTGCAAACAAAGTTCTTCTTTTATATGAAACAAATAATTTTCATTCTCTACTCAAGTCTTCAAATTCTCTCTTACATGAAATATATTTATGAAATAAATATGATTTTTCTTTATGCTTTCTCTACTACCGGTATACTTATTTCCTATATTTTTACTTATCCAAATCTTTTAAATCATAAACTTTTTCACATGATTTCTTATATTTTTAATATACATACGTCATCTTTATTTTCTTTTTAATAAACATGTCATAAACTTTCTCAAACTTTAAGAACTACATATATTTTACTTTAAAAAGGTATATTTGTTATAAATAATATCTTTCATCATTTTTTTTACATAGCTTTTAAGTATATATTCTTATAAATCATAAAGTTCTACGTATTTTAATGATAAGAGTATTACTATTAAACTGTCATATATTTTGACATGTACGTAGATATGTTTCATCTTTTTACCATAAGCATATTTTATATTTTTTTTTTCTATTGTAGTAGCATGTGTCATATACTTTGAGTTTTTCTTTAAATTAATAAAACATGTTTTTATCACCTTTTTTAGCAAATAATGGACAAATAGTTTTTCCCAAATATACTTTCTAAATTGAGTTTAAGGACTATCTTCGGATAGGCTTTGAGGGGTGCCTAACACCTTTCCTTCGAGTAACCAAAACTCTTACTCAGAATCTCAAAAGTTTCGCAGACTAAAACAGAGTTTTTACAAAAAATGGTTTCCTAAGTTTCCTAAAATTTAGGTGGCGACTCTAAACCCTTTTTCAAAACCAGGTAGAAGAGCCGAATGTTGCAAACGTATTTTGGCCAGTCCAAAATAGGGCGCGACAGAATGGCGACTCTGCTGGGGACTAACTTATGTTTTTACCTTAGCATGCTTAGTTTATGAATATTATTTGGGATATTTGTTTATTTGCAGTACACTATTTGCTTTAATTACGTTTATATCGTTATTCGTTTGAAAGGACGCAAGCCAAATCCAAACTTGTGTTCCTTATTGGTTTGATAAACACTACTTGTTGCTGCTTTCTCACTTGCATTTCTCTATCGAGTTTTTGGCCGTACACATTTCACACACTGTGGTACACGCGGAGGGTTTTATGCCCTTCCAAACCTTCTTTTGGATTCCTTAGTTTCAGAGTCGGTGCAATTAGGTTAGTGTGTCATCTCGCGGTTATTCAAGTCCACTCTCAAATCTAGGAAAATACTCTTATTCTAGAAATAGGTCATGTTGCATAGCCTTAGGCAGGACGATCCTGGGGATTGACACTGCATTTAGGGAACCGCCTTTATTGTCAACGGGTTTTTCATAAAACCCAACGACATATACTTTGTGTGTGATTGATGTAAATGATCCAAACTAAAACACATGATGGATTTGGGATAAACAAACTTATCATACCCTTTACCTTTTCTTTCAGATGAATATCAACCAAAACTTGCCCAACATCCAAATGATTTTCTCAGCTTCCCATAACCTACAACGCTGGTGGAACAACATCAGGACTCTATATGGACACGAGATTTCCAAACACCTGGGATCTCTCACTGAGCTGTTGGACATCCAAGCCAACGAGATGCTAACAAAGTCGCTGATTGAATTTTGGAACCCGACCACCGCGACATTTCAGTTCTTTGACTTTGAAATCACGCCTACCTTGGAAGAGGTCAGTAGCCTCACAGATCTGGCGCTCGAAGGAAGAGAACCAGTATTGCCCTCAACCATGTCTGGAAGAAAATTTCTACACGCTTTGGGTCTAAAAGTCTTCCCGGCCCTTAGGAATGTAGAAAATAGATGTGTAGGTTTGAACTCTCTCTTTCAGAGGTTTGGACGTCAAGAAAGCTATGATGGTTATCGACAGGAATTTGCTTGTAGCAGAGCAAAATGGGAGAGAATCCGACCTGTGGCTTTTGCACTCGCTTTCTTAGGGATCATGGTCTTTCCTAAGAAGATAGGCCGCATCAATATCAATTTGATGCCAGTAGTCCTTGCCCTGTTCAATGGCTCCAAAAAGTTAACATTAGTACCAATGCTTTTGGCAGAATTATTCAGAGCTTTATCCTCCTGCTCAAGAGGATATGATTGCTTTGGCGGATGCAATTTGCTACTACAAATTTGGGCCGTAGAGCATTTCTTCCAAAAAGAACAAGCCAATGATAACTTGGAAGGAGTCTGCAACAAGATACAAAGCCATGAGCGCAGGTTAAAATTTTGCAATGCACCGATAGGACGAGAAGGATGGCGGGCCTATCTAACGCATCTCACGGGAGATGCCATCCAATGGAAGCTCCCTTGGATCACTGGAAGAGCATTACTGAGGAGATATACCAGCTATTTTATTGAGTTGATCGGGTTAGAAGGGATCCAACCATACGCTCCACTTAGAGTTCTGCGCCAATTTGGCATCAATCAGGAGGTTCCTTTGTGGTCCCACATAGAACCTGCGGAGGTCGCTTACGGAAGAGAAATACCTTCGGCCAGGATTAGAAGACTGCAGGAATCATGGATGAATATAATATCCGCAGATATCGGACAAAGAAATTGGTGCACCTTGGAATATTATGCGTGGAAGGTAGAGGGAGGTTCCATAATGCGACCAAGCTGGGAAAGGATCCCTGGTTTTATCGACTACGACATGGTGACTCAAGTCTCCAGGGAAATAATACCTCACATGTATCTCACCGCCTCCATGCGTGAACAGATTATTCCAGGCTCAGTTAAAGATGAGATGACCTCAGACAGTCAGGATGATATAAGAGAAAATCTAGAGGAAGAACTTGAAGATCAATCTGAGTATAGATCTTTAGTGTTCCTGGAAGAAGATGATCCGGATTATCAGGAATGGCAGTTGAGAGAATGGGATCTCAGAGAATACCACCCAGGGCCTTATTTGGACATAAATGATGATGGTGATGACGGTCCTACGTGGCCCTAGGCTATCCTTTCCCATTGTACCCCTTTCATATTCCCTAAAGGTGCCTCATGGCCCATCCCTTTGTACGCCCTAGTGGCCATCCCATGTCTTTCATTTTCAGGCTCCCATCAGCCTATCTATTGTAAGCTTTCAAAGCCACATTTTGCTTAATGAAAGGTCATGTTTATCTCAAATCCTAAATGTGTTCAAAACGGATTATTTATTATCAAATTGTATGCAGCGTAGGCCTACCTCTGGCAAAACGAGGCTCCATATTAGGACGCATTTTTGTGTGAATATCGCCAACTTAGCGTATATATTTGTTATATATTCCAACATTTCCCAAACTAACATAGTTTCTTTTTTCTTTCCTTTCTTTTCTTTATGTTTATTATCAACCCCCCAAAGAAAGTTGATTTGTGTCGATTTGCAAACTGGTGGAATCGCAATACAACCTCCGATCTAAAGGAAAAATGAGCGAAGAATCTAACAACGCCTCGATGGTACCGGTAGATGGTGCCGAAAGTTCTCGAAAACTGATGGACACTCAAAACGACGAACAAATGGCCAACATGGCACAAGAAATTGAGATCTTTAAAGAAGAACTACGCCAAGTGCGGGATTTGACTAAGCTTACAGCTGCCACCTTCCCCGCTCAATTCCAATTTCCAAATGCTGAGTTGTGGCCGGTCACTCCCGCCGACTTAACAAACGCGCCTAAGCAAACACCATCCATCCCTACTTATGCTCAAGATCTACTTGCTCATCCGCCCGCTGTTAGGGCTGCGCCTAATCTTTCCTTGCCTACGCAGAACTTCACTATTCCAATTCACCCAATAATGCAACACATACCTGAGGCACATGTCACTTGTGAAATGCCTGTTCCACCGGTATATGCTACTGAAGCTCCTACTTTTGCGACATCCATGGCTGTTAAAGTACCATATGAGGTCGATCAGTACATAGGATTGGAGATGGATGTCCGGTCAAATGAAGAGAGGTCGATAGCAGCTCAACTTGAAAGTTTGAAAAGGGCTTTTAAAAGCATGCAAGTTACCAGGGGAACCGAAAGTCTGGACTATGATGACCTATGCATCCACCCAGACATCGATATGCTGGTCGGGTACAGACCACCAAAATTTGATGTATTTGATGGGAAGGGCGATCCCCACGCACACCTAAGAGCCTATTGCGACAAGCTGGTCGGCGTAGGAAGGAACGAGAAATTGAGGATGAAACTGTTCATTCGAAGTCTGTCAGGAGAAGCTCTGACTTGGTACACTCGCCAAGACCCTCGCAAATGGCGTGATTGGCAAGAAATGGCCGAAGATTTCATGAGTCGCTTCAGGTTTAATACCGAAATCACTCCGGACAGATTCTCACTTGCCAACATACAAAAGAAGCCATCTGAATCATTTCGAGAATATTCATGGAGATGGAGGACTGAGGCTGCTCGGATCTAGCCCCCACTTGATGAAAATGAACTCTCTAAGTACTTTATCCGAGCTCAGGAAGGCGTCTACTTCAACAAAATGATGTCAATGATGGGCCAAAAATTCGCTGACTTGGTCAAGATGGGAGACTTTATTGAGGAAGGTATTAAGTCCGAAAAAATTCAGTCTATGGTCGCACTGCAAGTCGCAAGCAAGGCCATACAGTCAGGTTCCATTGGTTGTATCAAGAAGAAGAAGGAAGACGTCTCAGCCGTCACACCTTACTACCAGCACGGAGGCTCATCCCACCAATACCCTAACAACTCCCAAATTATCGCACATGTTCCAGTATATAGTGCCCAGCCACACTATAATCCACCCCGAGCTCCAGCACACCAAAATCCACCTAAGCCGTATGCCCCTGTCCAAGCTCCAGTTCACCAAAATAGACCAGCATATGCACCAAGACCACGTCCTAATCTTGAAGCCAGAAATACTCGCACCTACACGCCTATTGCCGAGCCTTTGGCTCAATTGTTTGAAAGGTTGAGGGTAGCAGGTTTGTTGCAGCCGATTGAGGGAAGAATCCCTGATCCGATACCACGAAGCTTCAATGGAATAAGCGATGTGCATACCACTCGGGAATCCAAGGACATGACACGGAGGAGTGTTTTAGCTTGAAGAACCAGATCGAGTCTCTTATCAGAAAAAGAGTAATTAAATGCACCGATACTCCTCCAAATGTGAACAACAATCCTATACCAGATCATGAGAATCGAGGAGTCAACATGATTACCCTGGAGGAAGAGTATGACCTGGAAGGGAATATCGTGCCTATCTGGAACACAGAAGAAGTTGCCGCCACATCTCCAGCGCAACCTTTTATCACAGTTAAGTTGAGAGAACCGTTGACTATTCAAACCTACCCGCCGAGAGTTGTGGTAACCACTATAGCCACTGGAAAACCTGTCTATGACACTAAAGCAGTCCCATGGGACTATCGGACGGGAGCCAAAGGCAAAATGATAGACGCTGTTGTGGCTCACGGAATGACCAGGTCGGGAAGGTGTTATGCCCCGGAGGATCTAAATCGAGGGGTTCCCGGGAGAGAACAAAATCCAAAGAAGAATGTTACTGATGCAGAAGCCACAAAATTTTAGAAGAAGATGCAGTCTAAAGATTACTCAGTCGAGGAACAACTAATGAAGACACCAGCCCACATTTCCATCATGTCCTTGCTAATGAGTTCTGAAGCCCATAGGAACACTTTGGTACAAGTTCTGAGCGGAGTTAGCATACCAAAAGAAACTACAAGTGACACATTAGCTGCAACAATTGGAAAAATAGTGGAAGTGAACAAAATCTCTTTCCATGATGATGAATTACCAGCAGAAGGGGTTGGCCACAACAAAGCACTCCACATCGCGGTCAAGTGCTGTGATAAGATCGTAACTAGAGTTTTGATCGACGGCGGTTCTGGATGCAACATCTGTCCTTTCACCACATTGAGAGATTTAGGTGTGAATATGGGAGAGATAAGGGAAAGTCGTGTGAAGGTGAGAGCTTTTGACGGCGCGCAGAGAAGCGTCATTGGAAAAATCTATCTCACATTGCAAGTAGGTCCAGCTGAATTCCCCATCTTATTTCAAGTGATGGATGTGTCGTCCAACTACAACCTGTTACTAGGAAGGCCATGGGTCCATATGGCAAGAGAAGTTCCCTCCACGCTCCATCAGTGTGTGAAGTTTGAGTGGGGTCGCACCGAAGTTACCATTCACGGGGAGCTCAGTCACCCCATCTATTCTGTGAATTCTGTTCCAGTCACCGAAGAAGTGGATGGAGCCGCTTTCCATGCTCTGGAGATCATGCAAGCTGTAAGAATTGATGAGAAAATAGAGCCTGTAAAGATGGAGATGTCGAGAGCAGCGAAGATGGTTGCGTCAGAGATGTTGAAATATGGGTATCAACCAAAGACAGGGCTCGGACCTAAGGCTGACGGTATAATTGAACTAATCCAGCTGAAATATCAGAAGGGTACCGCCGGGCTAGGATACAAGCCTACTTCAGGAGGAGTCCACATTACAAAGTTTGGGGCAGTAGTGTTCATGCCAGGACAAGTCCCAATCCCAGATGAAGCAGTTGATGAAGATGTCGTTGAGGGAATAGGGAATCTATTCGTGGCCATGACCGACGATGGACTGGAGAAAGATATCAAGAAGCTGACCATCTGTGATGCCAAGCCGGGAGAAGTCTTGCAGAACTGGACCATCAGCCCATCCCTGTTTCGACAGGAGTCTTGGTAGTGTGGAAATGTAGTTTTATTTCAAAATGTTTTGCATGATCAATTGAGGCTTGAATCATGCCTAAGCCTTTTTTGCTACTCGCCTCTTCTGAAAAGCTAGATTGCTTTTTAATAAAAAGTCTTTATTTTTCTTAAAATTTATCTTTCGATATTTTAAAATAACTATTTATTTTTACTCACCTTTCATACTTTTCAGCACTAATATTAGTAAAAATCATCGTACAACGGTTATGACATGTAACGAATCCTTTGAGCAAAGTACGAGTCATGAGCAGGACTATGAAGAATACGATGAAAGCATGATGCCTGAAAATCTACCTCAGGAGATCGAACAACTTGAAAGCCAGAAAAAGCCCAACATGGATGAAACCGAGGTTGTCAACTTGGGAAATGAAGAAATGGTGAGAGAAGTACGAGTCAGCATACACTTGGAAGATGAAAGAAAACAAGAATTGATTGAATTGATCAAGCAATATGTTGATGTGTTTGCTTGGTCCTACGATGACATGCCGGGATTAAGCACCGATATCGTCTCACACAAGCTACCGACTGATCCTTCTTGCCCGCCGGTGAAGCAAAAGACTAGGAAGTTCAAACCTGATTTGAGTTTAAGAATCAAGGAAGAGGTAACTAAGCAGATCCAGGCAAATGTTGTGAGGGTTACTAATTACCCCACATGGTTGGCTAATATCGTGCCAGTGCCAAAAAAGGACGGGAAAATCAGGATATGTGTAGACTATCGGGATCTTAATAAAGCTAGTCCCAAGGATAATTTTCCTCTCCCAAACATTCATATACTCATCGATAATTGTGCAAAGCATGAGTTGCAATCGTTTGTCGATTGCTTTGCAGGATATCACCAAGTCCTGATGAATGAAGATGATGCGGAGAAAACAACATTTATCACTCCATGGGGAGTATATTGCTATAGAGTGATGCCATTTGGACTCAAAAATGCTGGCGCAACCTATATGAGGGCCATGACTACCCTCTTTCATGATATGATTCACAAGGAGATTGAAGTGTATGTAGATGATGTCGTTATCAAGTCCAAAAGGCGTTCGGACCACCTAGGGGATTTACAGAAGTTCTTTGAGAGGTTGCGGAGGTACAATTTGAAATTGAATCCAGCAAAGTGCGCATTTGGAGTTCCTGCCGGAAAGCTACTGGGGTTTATCGTCAGCAGGAAAGGTATAGAGTTGGATCCATCAAAAATCAAAGCGATTCAAGAGTTACCTCCTCCCAGGACCAAGAAGGATGTGATGAGCTTCTTGGGGAGACTCAATTACATCAGTCGTTTCATAGCTCAGTCTACAGTGATCTGTGAACCCATATTCAAGTTACTAAAGAAGGATGCCGCCACAGATTAGACGGAGGAATGCCAAAGAGCTTTTGATAGAATCAAGGAGTACTTGTCCAACCCGCCAGTATTGGTTCCACCAGAGCCCGGAAATCCATTGCTTCTGTATCTATCCGTCATGGATGGAGCATTTGGATGTGTTTTAGGACAACACGATGACACGGGAAAGAAAGAGCAAGCTATTTACTACTTGAGCAAGAAGTTTACACCATATGAGGCAAGATATACCTTGTTAGAACGAACGTGTTGCGCTTTGACTTGGATTGCACAGAAGTTGAGGCATTACCTATCGGCATACACCACATAGTTGATCTCGAGAATGGATCCACTCAAGTACATCTTTCAGAAACCAATGCCTACAGGGAAACTAGCAAAGTGGCAGATTTTGCTGAGTGAGTTCGACATTGTGTACGTGACACAGAAGGTCGTCAAAGGACAAGCCTTGGCCGATCACCTCGCAGAGAATCCGGTGGACAAAGATTATGAACCGCTCATGACCTACTTCCCCGATGAAGAAGTATTTTTCGCAGGAGAGGACATCTCAGAGTCATATGATGGATGGAGATTGTTTTTCGATGGGGCATCAAATTTCAAAGGAGTCGGAATTGGAGCAGTCTTGGTTTCAAGAACGGGACAGCACTACCCAATCTCAGCCAAGATTAGATTCCCTTGCACAAACAACATGGCGGAATATGAAGCATGCATTCTCGGACTTAGGATGGCTGTGGACATGAACATCAAAGAGCTTTTGGTAATAGGTGATTCTGACCTATTGGTTCATCAGGTACAAGGAGAATGGGCCACCAAGAATGTCAAGATCCTTCCTTATCTAGAGTGTGTGAAGGAGTTGAGCAAAAGGTTTACAAAGATTAAGTTTAAACATGTCCCCCGGGCTCAAAACGAGTTCGCTGATGCTTTGGCTACTCTTTTCTCAATGATCCAACACCCGGATAAGAATTACATCGACCCTATTGAAGTGGAGATACATGACCAGCACGCATACTGTTTTCACGTAGATGAAGAGTTTGATAGAAAGCCATAGTACCATGATATTAGAAGGTTGCTCGAAGCAGGAGAATATTCGGAAAGTGCCAGTAGCAAGCAGAAGCGGACTTTAAGGAGAATGGCCAATCATTTCTTCCTTAATGGCGAAATCCTGTATAGGAGAACCCCGGATTTGGGATTACTAAGGTGTGTCGATGCAACAGAAGCGACAAGACTGTTAGAGGAAGTTCACGCAGGGACATGTGGACCCCACATAAACGGATTCACTTTGGCAAAGAAGATTTTGAGATCTGGATACGTTTGGATGACTATGGAGAGGGATAGCATCCGGTATGTACAAAAATGTTATCAGTGTCAAGTTCATGGCGACTTCATACGAGTTCCGCCAAACGAGCTCAATGTGATGGGGTCCCCATGGCCATTTGCTGCTTGGGGAATGGATGTAATTGGACCCATAGAGCCTCCCGCATCAAATGGACACCGTTTCATCCTGGTAGCTATCGACTATTTCACAAAATGGGTTGAGGCTTCAACGCACAAGACAGTAACTAAGAAGGTGGTAGCAGATTTCGTCCGAAATAACATAGTTTGTCGTTTTGGAATTCCGGAATCAATCATAACAGACAACGGAACCAATCTTAATAGTGATCTCATGAGAGAGACTTGTGAAAGGTTTAAGATCTCCCATCGGAACTCCACAGCATATCGACCACAAATGAATGGAGCAGTCGAGGCCGCAAACAAGAATATCAAGAGGATCCTGAGGAAAATAATAGATAGTAACAGAGAATGGCATGAGAAACTACCATATGCTTTGCTCGGTTATCGCACCACAATCAGAACATCCACTGGTGCAACCCCCTACATGTTGGTCTACGGTTCGGAAGCAGTAATACCTGCTGAAGTGGAAATACCTTCTCTAAGAATCATCCAAGAGGTTGGTCTGGAAGACGCGGAATGGGTTCGTAGCAGGATTAAACAGTTGATGCTCATTGATGAGAAGAGACTGGATGCAGTATGTCACGGCCAGCTCTATCAAAACAGAATGATCAGAGCGTTCAACAAGAAAGTCAAGCCTCGACGATTCACACCAGGGCAATTAGTATTGAAGAAAATATTCCCTCACCAAATTGAAGCTAAGGGGAAATTTGCGCCAAACTGGCAAGGTCCTTACATGGTTCACCGAGTGCTCTTAGGCGGAGCAGTAATCCTCGCAGAGATGGATGGCGTCGTGAGCACAAAGCCGATCAATTCGGACGCTATCAAGAAGTACTACATTTGAAGACAGAGGGACTAGTTGTTATTTCCTTGTACTTTTTTTCTCTAATGTAAACAGAACTACGTATTAGCCTGACTTCCCACGACGGGATACGTAGGCAACCCACATCGGGTCCGGTCTCCCTTAGAAAAACCAAAAACATCATCTTTCATGTATTTGGAACTACGATTGACCTGACTTCCCTCGGTGAGATACGTAGGCAATCCTCGTCGTTCGATCCCTCCATATTTTCCATTTCCTAATGTATTTGAACTACGTTCTGACCTGATTCCGTTTGGATACGTAGGCAGCCTGAGTCAGGCTCGGTCATTGCATCTCACGTTTTTCATTATCCCTAATGTACTTGAACTACGTTCTGACCTGATTCCGTTTGGATACGTAGGCAGCCTGAGTCAGGCTCGGTCAATGCATTACATATTTTCATCCTCCTTTGATATCCCCGAACTACGTACAGACCTGATTCCCATTCGGGGATACGTAGGCAACCTAAAAGGTTCGGTCATACCCTTAGGATAAACCTTCCCCCCCTTTTATTTATACCTTCAGAGTGATCACAACATCTACAGAGAGATAGAAAAGCGTCACCAAAAGTCGTAGCCACGAGAAGAGTACATTTGGACGTCCTCAACAAAGGGGAAAACTCGATTGGATTTCGGAACATGTCATAATTTAAGTAACGATGAATGATCACTATATATATGCACCTAGTATATACAAAATATACTTATTTTTCTAAAATATATATATATATATATATATATATATTTTTAAAATATTTTACTGCCTTTCCACCTACTGGGTCTCCAAAAGAGGAAGTCGCGAGCAACCAAGAAGGTTTTGAAGGGATCCACCTACCGAGTCTCTGGGATAGGAAATCACGAGCGGCCGATGAGGTTTTGAAGAAAGTCTAATGGCAAGGCCAGGATCCGCAAGCCGACACAAATCAACACCCATCCCAAAACTAAGAATTTTTCTTTGAGCGCAGGGAAACAGGAATCAAGACAGGATGATGTCAAGTCAAACTCATGGATATGATCGGAGAAATCTTTCGGCTATCCCGACACCATAAGCCAAATATTCTTCCCCAACTCTATATTTAAAATACTTTATCCTGATTCTTACAATTCTTAAAGAGTTTTCATCTATGTTTTTGCAGGTGCGTCCGAGATCCGGATCAAGTATCGAAGATAGAGAGCTCTCATAGGAAAATAGGATAGTTTATCTCTTTCCAAATAACTCTGCCAATCGGAGATTGCCATCTAATTGCGTCAAATAACTCCGCCGATCGGAGAATGCGGACTGACTTCATCAAACTCCACCGATTGGAGCTTGTATATAAGCAAGCAAAACGACGCTCTGCCGATTGGAGTTTGTACATAAGACAAACAAAACGACGCTCTGCCGATTGGAGTTTGTACATAAGACAAACAAAACGACGCTCCGCCGATTGGAGTTTGTACATAAGCAAACAAAACGACGCTCTGCCGATTGGAGCTTGTATATAAGCAAACAAAACGACGCTCTGCCGATAGGAGTTTGTACATAAGCAAACAAAACGACGCTCTGCCGATTGGAGTTTGTACATAAGCAAACAAAATGACGCTCTGCCGATTGGAGCCTGTACATAAACAAGCAAGCGACGCTCTGCCAGATCAGAGAAATGTATATTAGCAAGTAAAACATGCTCCGCCAATCGGAGGCTGCATCATAGCAAGCATCATCATAACTCCATCAATCATAAGCATGCATGCCATCAACATCCTCATTTTGCATTAAATATCGCTCCACCAAATGGAAATGTCACGGCTGATTCACCCGATGAAGACTTTACTTCCCAAGTATCGCCCCGCCAGTCGAGAGGCTTTACTTTACAAATGTTGCCCCGCCAGTCGAGAGGCTTTACTTTACAGTGTTGCCCCGCCAGTCGAGAGGCTTTACTTTACAGTGTTTCCCCGCCAGTCGAGAGGCTTTACTTTACAGTGTTGCCCCGCCAGTCGAGAGGCTTTACTTTACAGTGTTTCCCC
>QJPP01005936.1:0-24638 GCA_003996215.1 Jaltomata sinuosa | reverse complement strand
TATCTAAAATAGAATATAAATATATTAAATATTTAAAGAAACAATGACTAACAAAGATAACGAACACAGACAGAAGCTTAATGCAATAATTATAGCAAAAAGACAAGAATTAAGACATAGGCAACATAGACCTGCTAGTAATATATTTGCAGGAACTTGTAAAGAATCTATCGTAGCACAAAGAAAAACTATATTTTACCTACAACTACAAATAGACAGCTTGGAATATAAATTAGAACATAACTTATAAATGAACAAAGAAGAATTTGCTATAGACGAAAAAACATATGAAAATCACGAAGGATTAAAAATAAAGATCATATTTTCAAATCTAGGAAGACGATATAAGAAAATAGGAGATAATTTAAGCCTAATGTTAGAAAAAGAATCCTTAAGACTAGAAGATAGCTTAACGGCAATGGTAAGACTTGCTAGAGAAAATGAAGAAATAGACCGAAAAAATGAAATAACTACCATTAAACAACAGGCAAAACAAGAAATACAACAAATTGAAGAAGTAAAAAATGACAGGATAATAGCCTTAGAAAAAGAATTAGCTAAGTTAAAAGAATTATATACGGCAAAACAAAAAAAAAAAATTGAAGAAAAATTGAAAACTGAAATAGAAAAATTCAAAGAAAAACTACAAATAGAAGAACCAATCGAAGAAGAAGAATTAGGTATAAATGAGGTAAACGATAATCAGACAGGACAGAGTTCGGAAATAAGTGAAACCTATACTGAAATGATAGCAAATGTAGCAAGCATAGACGAAAATATTGAAATAAATGCAGGAGATGTTGAAGAAGAAAAAGAACAAGAAGCTAGTACATCAGGAGTTAAAAACCCAAAAATATTAAATCCGACATATTATACAGTAAGTTATGAGCAATCTGACAGGCAAGACAGTATATGGAATAAAAAATTAAATAAAAAATGGACTCCAAATCCAACTAATCAGAATAGCAGTTTCTTAGATTTAGATTGTGTGACGGACATGAATAAAGCAATTCAACTATGGATAGGATATATAGCAAAACAGTTAATAGACAATAAAATAAGTTTGGCAGAAGTACCAGGATATATAGAACGAACACTTTTAGGAACAGTAAAATTATGGTTACATAACTTATCAGAAGAAAGTATAAGTACATTAAGAAGTAGTAAAACTATAGACGGTAAGACAACAACCACAGCTATGGATATTCTAAATAAATATGAAATGGCAATACGAAATGAATTTAGCAGTACAACAACAGAAACAGAAGAACAAAATAAAGATAAACAATTAAACAGAAATTTAATGTTAAAATTAACAATATGTAATATGTGTTATATAGATGAATATACATGTGTATTTAGAGAATATTATTACAGAGGAACATATACGCCAGAAGAAGCAAAAGAAGTAAGGAGATTATATTTTACAAAATTACCAGAACCATTTAGTTCAAAAATAATAAAAGATTGGAATGAAGCAGGCTTACAAGATACTATAGGAGCAAGAATAAGATTTTTACAAAAATGGTATTCAGATATATGTGAGAAATATAGGGAAGAAATGAAAATGAAAAAATCCATAATAAAAAATCTATCATGCTGTAAGGATAAAGTAGCACCCCAATTTGGATGTAAAGATAATTACTATAAAAAGAATAGAAAACGAGGAAAATTCAAAACATATAAATCCCAATATAAATACAAAAAGCCTAGACGAAGGTATTATGTAAAAAAATTTAACAATAAAAGACCATTTAAACCAAAAAAGAAAATAACTGAATGTACATGCTATAATTGTGGGAAATTAGGACATTTAGCTAGAGATTGTAAATTACCTAAAAATCCTAAGAAAAAGCAAATAGCAGAAATAATAATAAATAATGAAGAATATATGCAATTAGAATATCTAGATTATTAACTAGACAGTGACGATAGCATATATGAATTATCTGAAAATGAATTGAATGAAGAATTAGAAAAAGAAGAATTAGACGATAATGTCTGAAAAAGACATACAGATAATAGATAAAGAAGAACATATAAATGAAGAATCAGCAGAACAGAAAGTTATGTTTGATGTAAATATATTTGAACAGATAAAAGGAAAAGAATTAGATTTAAGTGTAGAAAAAATATTCAAAATACCAATGCTAAAAAATATATTCAAACGACAGAAAGAAGTATATTATGTGGTAAGTCAGAAAGAACATATAATAGATTGTAAATATACCAAAGGAAAAGCAAAAATACCTATAATAAATAAGAGAATAATAAATAAAGAAATACAAGCAATACAGGCTAAAGAACCAATAAAATATGTACATCTAGGAGGAACAGAAATATTAATAAAAGAATATATTAGAGAAGGTATAGATACACCTATAGAAATATATTTAGCAGATGATAGAATAATTGAACCTATAGAAAAAAGCATAATAAGCGCAGTAAAAGGAAATTTAATATACCAAAAATTTAAATTCATAATAAGCGCCAACTATTCAGTAGCAATAAATGACAGGAATATAGATAAATCATTAGTACTATATTGGAAAATGACAGGAATAGAACTAGCCCCAGGCAGTAAAATATTCACAGCAAGATGTAAAAATTTATATGTCTTAACAACAAAACATAAAATAACAGCAAAAAATAAAATTAATAGGATAAAAATAAAAAACCCATTTGAACAAATTGTCACAGTAATAGATAAAAATGATTATAGCTATAAGGAAATTGACATAGAAGAAGATCTAGAAATAGTAAGCGATAGGATAAGCACATCTAAAAGAAAAAGTCATAGTGAAACACCTCAATCATCAGGAAATTCAGTAAAAATAAAAGAAATAGAGCTATATCACAATTATATAACTGGAATATTAGAACAAAGAAAATTTATTATAACAATAAATACAGGTCAGGAAGAAAATTATAAAACAAGAGAATTGGTAACAGAAGAAGAAATAAATTCTACAGAACAGTCAGAATTACCAAAAGAATTTACAGCATTAAGAGAAACAGTAGAAAAAGAATTAATCATTGGCGGGATACCAATGGTAATAAATTTTAAAATATATCATGGAGATAAAAATATCATATTAGGAATAAAATGGTTAGAAGGCATGAAACCATACAATTTAGAAAACACCCAGTTAACTGTCACATATAAAAATAAGAAAGTCATAATAAAACGAACAATATGAAATAAAATGAAAATATATATACTTGCCAAAATAATAGTAGAAAATTATTATAATAGATATTATACCCCGATGATAGATACAGGAGCAGAAGCTAATATGTGTAAACATAATTGTCTACCAGATGAAAAATGGGAAAAATTAACCACACCAATAGTAGTAACAGGATTTAATAATGAAGGGAGCATGATAAATCACAAAGCAAGAAACATAAAATTACAAATATGGATAAGATATTAACCATAGAAGAAATATATAGTTATGAATTCACAAACAAAGATATACTTTTAGGAATGCCGTTTCTGGGAAAACTATATCCACATATAATAACAAAAACACACTGGTGGTTTACTACTCCATGTAAACACAAAGTAGGAGCTAAAAGAGTATATAATAAAAATAGAAAACCTACCCCATGGATAAAAGGAAGTGAGAAAATTACCCAGAAATTAGAAAATATAAAAACAAATGAGCATAAAATAGAACTAATTATATTTGCTATAGATAAACTAAAAATCATTCAAGATCGATTAGAACCATTATATAGTGAAAATCCCTTAAAAGGATGGGAAAAACATAAAACCAAAGTAAAAATAGAATTAATTGATGAAAATAGTATAATTACCCAAAAACCTCTAAAATATAATTTTGATGATCTAAAAGAATTCAAAATGCATATAGATGAATTATTAGAAAATAAATATATACAAGAAAGTAATAGTAAACATACAAGCCCAGCATTTATAGTAAATAAACATAGCGAACAAAAAAGAGGAAAAAGTAGGATGGTTATTGATTATAGAAACTTAAATGCCAAAACTAAAACATACAATTATCCAATACCAAATAAGATATTAAAAATAAGACAAGTCCAAGGATATAATTATTTTAGTAAATTTGATTGCAAATCAGGCTTTTACCACCTTAAACTAGAAGAAGAATCTAAAAAACTAACAGCATTTACAGTACCCCAAGGATTTTATGAATGGAACGTATTACCTTTTGGATATAAAAATGCACCAGGAAGATACCAGCATTTTATGGATAATTACTTCAACCAATTAGAAAATTGCATAGTATATATAGATGATATACTCTTGTATTCAAAAACACAAGATGAACATATAAAATTACTAGAAAAATTTATACATATTGTTACATATTCAGGAATTAGCTTGAGTAAGAAAAAAGCTGAAATAATGAGAAATCAAATAGAATTCTTAGGAATATAAATAGATAAGAATGGTATAAAAATGCAGCCACACATAGTACAAAAAATAATAAATTCTGATGAACAGATAGATACAAAAAAGAAACTACAGCCGTTTTTAGGATTAGTAAATCAAGTAAGAGAATATATACCAAAATTAGCAGAAAGTCTAAAACCATTACATAAGAAATTAAAGAAAGATGTAGAATATCATTTTGATGATAAAGACCAGGAACAAATAAGAAAAATAAAATCACTATGTAAGAATTTACCAAAATTGCTTCCCAGACGAAAATAACAAATTCACCTATATAGTAGAATCCGATGCTAGTGAAATAAGCTATGGAGGAGTACTAAAATAGAAGTATGATACAGAAAAAATAGAACATCATTGCAGGTATTATTCAGGCACATTTACAAATCCCGAAATAAAATGGGAAATAAATAGAAAAGAATTATACTCAATATATAAATGTTTATTAGCTTTTGAACCATATATTGTATATAATAAGTTTATTATTAGAACAGATAATACGCAGGTGAAATGGTGGCTAACGAGGAGAGTACAAGACTCAGTTACAACCAAAGAAATACAGAGACTCGTATTAAATATATTAAACTTCACATTTACAATCGAGGTGATATGTACTGACAAAAATACAATTGCAGATTACATATCAAGACAAAGCTACTCAAACTGAGGAAACTACTATGGAAGATCTACTCAAAGTTATGACTACTCTTTGTAGAGTAGTCGATAACATAAATAAAGAGATACAACTAATCAAAACTAGTCAGCAGCATGACTGTAAAAATGCGGAGCTATGTCAATTAGAAGACATAAAACTTCCAGAGATACAAGGTGACGTTGGGAAACACCGAAAAACCCATAACAATAATCTACTTCATGCAGCTGCAGGCAATACCTCATCTACAAGCGAAGAAAAAAGATATGTTAATACAAATCTGAATAAGATATTTGAAGCACCATATACACCAAAACCTCACAATACTCCATTCATACCACCACAAGTGAGTACTTATAAAGATAGCCTGAACCAAGACAAAAAGACATATAATCACATAACCAGAGCATACATAGAAAACATTCATAAATTACAGACCTTCCTCAATAAAAATCTAAGATCCAAAGCTACCACCAATCCAAATGAGGACTATATTACCCAAAATCTACAAGGATACAATAAGTTAATTGCGCTACCAAAAACAAATGCAAATCTAGTAGCAAGTTGCTACAATTATGGTCTATTAAATACCATATATACCCAAACAGGCGACGAAATAGCTACATTACCAGAGTTACACAAAGCTTTTATGCATTACAAGAGGATAACTAAAGGGACATTATTTTATATAAGAATTTATTCAGCACCAGCAGAGATATTGTATACAGAAATCAAGCCAGTTATACAAGTTATCAAGATAGGACTAACTAGGGAAATGATTATCCCAGAAAAAATAGAAGCACAAGAAGAGATACCAAAAGTATCAATACCGAAGTTTTATGCGGGAAAGAGAGTTATTGGACTAGCTACAATTTTAAACGAATTAACGTCAAATTATCTAAACAAAAATCCAGTTTGGAGTTACTATGCACGCGAACAAACTATGATCTACTCCAACTGCAGAGAAGAAAGGATAGCAGATATGGAAGAAATAAGGCAATGGGCACTAAGCCTGTTAAAGCCGGAACAGCAACCTATTACAAGAGCTATTTAAAATATTTTATATCAGCAGAAATGATGACTAGATACTGCAAAACAGTTAGTCTCAAATATCCAGATCATCAATGCTCCAGATGTCAAGGTGAAGATAATATAATCCCAGACGTACAGCTGGAATAAGAAGATAGCATGCAAATTCCGAGAAGATAAGAAGCGAAGATAAAGCCGACAGATATGTAAAGCATTTTTGGACATTTGTAATTATGTAAAGAAAAGTAGTTTGGAATTTTGTAAAGCTGTAAAAATAGGAATAGTTGAGTGGGACGTCCACTAATAAAGTGAGCGGCCACTAACAAAAGTAGGAATAGTAATTATTTTGGAAACTTGTAGAGTTGTAAAGTAGGAATAGTATAAAAACATGTGTAAAGTAAAGTTAGGATAAGTGGAGTAGGAAAAAGAGGAAAAGGGCGTACAGGAATCCTCTTATAAATAGCTAACCATTATGGCAGATGAAGGTAAGACTTTCTACATGGAAAGCAAGCCTTCTTTGTAAACAAAAAAAAAATATTCTCTCAATAAGATAAAAAAATTTCTAGCAATATGGAGCAAGAAGATACTGGCAAGGTATATCCATTTATAATTATGCATAGCTAAATCTACTAATTCCTAAGTATCATAGCATGATTAAATAAGTTTATATTCGTTATTATCTACTAGAATTATTTGAATCATATTTTCTAGTTTGTTAACATGAGGAAAAAAGGGAAACAATCCGAAAATAATGTCCAGAGGTCGAAACCAAGGCAAGGAAGCCATGAGGGTAGTAGACAGAGTGACACTATTTAGGAGGGGAAAGTACCTTTGAAAGTACGGTGTTAACAGTGACAGGAGAATATGGTTTAAAATAATCTAGTCTATAATGATCGAATATGATGTTATTGTTATGCTATGGTATGAGGGAATTAATTAAATCAAAGCAAAGCATAAACATGAATATGGACAATATTATCATGACCACCTATTTGCATGATAAAATGATTTATAATTATAAGGTATTAATCTTATATGTGCTCAAAGATATAGAAATTATAGAACTAAGAAAATTGATATGGGAAAAAATATTCAACGATGAAGATTTAGAACTAATGAATCAAGAATGGTACGAAATAGAATTGCATGAACTAGACTCAGAATTAGAAAAATTTAATATTAAAGAATTAGAACTAGATTCAGATTAATGATAAATTACGAATACTTACAATACTGGTACGAAACTAATGTAGACATAACCCTGCTAGGAAACTTGATAAAAGAAAATATAGAAATGTATCAAAGAACTCGAGATATAGAATATCTAGAATATATTCTGAAAAATGTAAAAGAAATAATCAGACTAATTCCACTGTTAGAAAATTATTACAGACTAATTCCACTGTTAGAAAATTATTACAAGAAAATAAATGAATAAAAGAAAAATAGTAAATAGTAGGACCCCCTAACATTGCCCCCCCCCCCACCCCACTTTTGTTATTTTTATATTTCAAAGGGACGAAATAAACACTATGTTGCCTAGACGAAATAAACACTGTTGATTAATGAATAAATATCTTTACTACCAAAAAAAAGTATTATTTTTTAAGACTATAAAGATTAAGAAGATTAAGTAAAATTTACTCAAAGAAAAAAAAGGATAAATAACCAAATCCCCAATATTGCCCAAACCAAATCCCTCGACTTTATTTTTTGCAGTAGTACTATCTTTTAATAATCTACTTAAAAGGTGACATCAGTCAGTAATTGAAAACAATGTAATTTAGATCTCATTTTTATATTCAACACCATGTTTTTATAATTACATAATTTCATGATATACTTAAGACTATAATAAACTTAAATATTTTTATATTTCGTGTTCCTCAAATAACATCATTATTACCACCCCACCAGTCCACCAGGGATGCATTAGCTTCGCAGTTTTAAAAAAAAAGGAAAGAGAAGGAATATGTTTCGATTGACTTATTTTTTAGGTGTTTTAAATTAAAATAGTTTTATACTTTATTTTTATTATTTTATTTTAAATACTTTTAAGCTAAATAAGCTTTTAAGCAGTGTTGTTGTGTTTGAATAAAATAAAAAAAGTATTTTTAAGTATTTATTTTTAAATCGAAAAGACAAAAATAAGTTAAAAATCATACGTTAGATTTTCTAATAAGCCCATCCAAACAGACTCTTAAAGTATTTTTATTGTGTTTGAGTAAGATAAAAAAATTTAAATAATTATTTTTAAATCAAATAATAGAAAGTAATCAAAAGTGTTATAAAATTGATAGCAAATGGAATAATACAAAATAAGATATCTTAGACAAGAGATATAGAAAGGGGAGAAAACTTTTCTTCTTAATTTCTCTTAAGAAGGTGAATAATATCTCAAGTTATAGGATGAGAAATCACTCCAAAGATCACAATATTAAGTGTCTAAATTAATACATAGATTGTAACCTACAAAATGGTTCATGTAACCTAGGAAATGTGCATGAATATTCATTCAATGAAGATGTATTTCATAACACTTCTCCTTGAATGTCCATAGCAATTGTGTTTCGTTAAAACCTTACTAGAAAAACTCAATGAAAAAAAAGTCTAGTAAATAAAAAAGAGTATACACATTTGTAATACGCTTTGAGTGTTTCCTCATTAAAAATCTTACCAGAAAAATTCAATTGGAATAAAATCTTGGTTAAGAAAAAAAGAGTACAATGCATATTTTACTCCACATGATATAAACATCATTTAATCTCTCGAAGATGGCGCATCCCAATCTTGTATTTCAGTTTCTCAAATATTGAGGTTGATAATGCTTTAGTGAATAGATCTGACAAATTATCAGTTGAGCGAATTTGTTGAACATCTTCTCAAGATCATGAGTGAAAAAAAAACTTTAGTGAAATATATTTTGTTCTGTTTCTTTTAATGTATCCTCCTTCAGTTGAGCTATACATGCAGTATTGTCATCATACATAGTAGTTGAAATATCAATTTTCTTAAAATAAATTACACATTTTCTGAATATATTGAGCCATTGATCTCAACCAAATACAATCTCCACTTGCTTCATGAATGACTATTATTTCTGCATGATTGGAAGAAGTGAAAGCTTCATAATCAAATTAAAAGGTAAGGTATAATGCACATGACCTCTTATTGGAATGACTTTAGAAAATGTCTAACCTTTCTCCTACGATTCGATCCTTTCTATGACCCGAATTGAGGTGGTTAATTGATGCTTAAAGAACTACTTAGGATGACAATAAGTCCGTAGTAACAAAAATCTAGGAATGAATGGGGATCCCTTGAACGCCAAGATATAGTTTTGTTTTCATATGTAAACAAATAGTCTTTTTGAAATCGAGCTTTCTGTGAATCGAATAAATATCTTGTATCTGCATAACAAATTATTTTTTACTTAAGTTCGTTAGAATAAAATAATCGCATGTCAATAATTCTCCGAAGATATTTGAATATATACTTAATACTATTTCAATGTGTTTTTGTTAGAGAGGAGCTATAGCCAATAAATTTACTGCAAAATAAATCTCTGGTCAAATACTATTAGCAAGGTACATCAGTGCTCTGATTGCACTAAGATATGAAATTTTATCACCAAGAAGTTTTTCATCCTTTTTCTTGAGGCCAAAATGAATCCTTATTTATGTCAAGCAATCTCATACTCATCGGAGTACTTAATGAATGTGTTTTATCCATATAAAATTGCATTAAAACTTTTTCAATGTATGTTGATTGATGAACAAATATTTAAATACACATATCTAGTAATATGTATTTTTATCTATCTCATTAAAAAATTTGCTACAAAAATTCAATGAGACAATACCTCGACTTAAAAATAATACAACACATATTATATCTAACACTGATTAGAACATCGCTTAATACTTGTAGTGATACCCCCAATACAAAAGTGCACCAATAGCACTAAAATATGGTACTTTCTAATTATTTTAATGAGATCAAAATTGATCTTTCTTTATATTAAGTGATCTTACAATCATTGAAAGATGTATTCAATCACATTTGCTTTATAACCTTGTAAATTTTTCAAAGATTTTCATATAACCTTCATTGTCTAGCTAGACATGACAATCATTTGTTATACATGTTCAAATTTTTCATATATTGCCAGATTTAGAGAAGTCTCATTGCATCCATTATAGGAGAACGTAACATATCTCTCTACAATAATGTCAAATATTTTGCAAAGAATCTTTATGATCCAATACACAAGTCGTACTTTATATTTTTCTATGTTAGTTTTTGCACAATAGTTCATTTATTTTCCACTGACATTATATTTTCATATTTGGTCTATAAATCAAAATATTCACTTTTTCAAGTGAAATAAAATACTTAAATTGTATATTTTTTTTAATTTAGCCAATCATTTATCTGTCTATGAGTGTGGACAGATTTAAATTCAAAATCATCACTACTATTTATAATATTGAGGGCTATATTATTTCAAAGATACTATCAATAGTTATTAGATATCAGTTTCAATGCGACATACCTTATTGAGATCTCTCTATTTTTTCACCATTTTTAGATACCTGAATCTCTGCCAAGGTTTTATGAAGTGTTATGTCATCGTGCTCTTTGAAGCACTTGTCTCATTATTATGATCATTTGCTCCTCTCCTTCTTCAAGAAATTTTACCTTTGAAACTAATTGATCTATCACGCTTCAAATGTGTTATAGACCACATTCTTCAAGGACTTTTCATTGAAGCATATGCAGTTGAATTATAACATAGGATCAATAAATACATCTGACAATTAATTCACAATATTTTACAAATGAATTATCTCTTGATCTTTAAGTTCATATATATTTTTTACGAGGATCTAGATGATTCATCCCACACATATTTTTCAGTGCTACTCATCTCCCTCCCTAATATTAAAAAGTCTAACATTAATCTTCAATTCTCATTTGAGAATCCATCTTTGTGCATTGTGATGGAGCAACTGGATTTTATACCGCATATTTAAATTTTTTAAATGAGAATTATTTAGTTTCTGACCTTGAACCAATTGTTATAAGAAAACCTTGATGGCTTGATGCGTACAAGTGCTGCTATTTTTTAAATAACACGTCTCATATCAAATTTTTTTGAGAGATTTATTCTCATAACTAATGGTTTAACTATAATTGGAGGCATACAATTTCTTCTAAATCAATCAATATTATCAACATAATTTAATAATTTAAAAATCGTACTCTTAATTTAACAATTCGAGCAATCAAAGTAAAAATCAAATTGCAAGTTGATAGCAAAGTATATATGACCATTTCATAGATGCATATATTAAACTCATATAATACTAAACAATCCACATGACAGGTGAATGGACCCATATTTATCTTTTTATACAATTTTAACCTTAACTAGTACAGTGTAGGAGCTTGCCTTGAAATGCAATGAGGGAGTCTGAAGCTATTGAATTATTTCACTACCCAAGGAGAAAAATATGACTCTTTACCAGTATCATAACTTCTCAATGGAAAATAAAATTTAGAACACAATATGAACCTACTTGTGAGTGGAATTTCGTTTGATCAATTTATCATCAGAACAAGTAGCATAAGAGAATTTGTAAAGAAACTTTCTATTGCTTCAAATATATAACCATATGAATTCTCAATTATTTTTGCATCACATTTTAATCAGAATGGTCATGCCAATTGATATTTGTTTCAGTAAACTTTTAGTTTACTATCTGATGTGATACCATCATCATACTCATATTTTTGTGTACCATAAATAAAAGAAAAAAATGAATAACCTTTCACATAAATATTTATAACTCACTTTAAGTATAGTAATATAAAAATATAAAAAAATTCATAACTTAACGTCTCAATAAAAAAAATGAATTCCTTTGAAACTTAAAAAATTTCTGTTGAGAGTTGAGACTTACTACAACTTCAATATCATGAATAGTTTCATTCTTTCAGGTAATAACATGTTATCTTTTATTGGAGCTTACAATAAATTTCGTGTACTATCACATATTTCATGACACCATTCATATGGTGAACATCTCCTTCAAGGAGAAAGCTGTATAAGTCATGATAATTAAAAGATTATAGGCAAGATATTTTTCTTGCTTTTACCCTTTGGTAATCTATGATAAGACATAGCACAATATTTTTTTGATGTACTAAAAGTACTTGATCAATGATCGTTAATATCAAAATTTTTTTTTCTCTCAAACGTTTCATAGAGTTGAGTTGTGGTATTTATCCAATCATACATAAGCATGTCCTTATTCATAATTTTTAATCACATATTGACACATTCACTTTTAAGAATGACCAAGCATTAACAATGCTTATAACTAATCTCATTTTCTTTGAGGAATAGACTATAATCATTTATGCGTAAGGTTGGTAATGGGTTCGAGCTCGGTACCAGTAGACCGATAATCGCCAAAATCAAAATGGCCTGATAACTCTTGAATCAGGTCTGTCGGCATACTGGGTCCTTACCTAGATTGGATTTACCGATAATATTTTCAGATTCCATCCCATCTCATCCCATTATTTAACGGGACAGTTCGATAATCGGATCCGGTCGAATTTGATTCAGACAATATAATTTATTTTTTAATTATTTAAAGTTTAATTAAATTAAAGCTCGACTTCTTAAAATTTAAAAAGTTAGTTTAAAAATTTCAAATTATAACTTATTTTTTAAATTTATTTTTAAAGTATAACTTATTAAGTTACTAGAAGTTGTTGCCTGTGCTTGCACGGGTCCTATGTTAATACTTGAAAATTTATGATATGCCTAATTTAGATATGCAAATATTATTTTATATAGATCAATGAAATTCATATAAGAATATTTTAAGTTGTTAATTATTGTAATTTATAATATTTTTAATGTAATTTTTTTTTGTAATTTATAATACTTTTAATGTATTTTTTTTTATAATTTATAATAACTTTTAATGTAATTTTAAATGTATAATGAGTTATTAATTATTGTGATTTGTAGTACTTTTAATGTAAGATAAATAAATTAAACGGAAAAGAGTATAAAATTTTTCATATAAGAATATTTTAAGTTGTTAATTATTGTGATTTATAATATTTTAATATAATATAAACAAATTAAAATGAAGAAGTGTATAAATTGTTTTGGAGTGGGGCCCGTCAAAGCAAACATGTACTTTTAATATAATTTTTTTTTGTGATTTATAATACTAATAATGTAATTTTTTTGTAATTTATAATAACTTTTAATGTAATTTTCAAATATATAATGATGTTAGTAATTATTGTGATTTATAATACTTTTAATGTAAGATAAACAAATTAAAACGGAAAAGAGTAAAAAAAAAATCATATAAGAATATTTTAAGTTGTTAATTATTGTGATTTATAATATATTTAATATAATAATGTAATTTTTAAATATATAATTAATTGTTAATTATTGTAATTTATAATATTTTAATATAAGATAAACAAATTAAAATGATGAAGAGTTTAAAATTTTTTGGAGCCGGGTCCGCTAAAGCAGGCATGTTGTCCACATGTCTGCTTACTGACACTTCTTATATAGGAGAAAACTACTTAATTTCAAATTTTTAAAAGTTAGACTATTTAATTTTTAAATTTAAATTTGAAATATGAAGTAAGTTAGTTAAGTAAGAAATTTCTTATTAAAGTTGTGAAAATTATAAGTTTGTTAAAGTCTTGAAAATTGAAATATATAAAAAGACTTGTATTAAATAGAAGATAATAATTAAAAAAATTAAGGCAAATGGCCAATAAATTCATATAAAATAAAATGGTACAATTTGTATTACAACAATCATTTTAGTTAATTCTTCATGATCTCTTTCTTTACTATACGTGTGATGTATACTAGGGCCAGAGACATTTAAAAGGTTTAACTGTGATCGAACCATGTTAGAATGTCCTACTTCTATCAATGATGTACTATGAATGGGAAGATAATATTTTTTAGCATCAACTATAGCCTTATCTTGCAAAAATTTATTTTTACAACATCCCCTCAAATGTTTAGATAATTGTCTTGTCCCACCTGAACTTTTGTAGTTTTATGATTCATCATTTTTTTTACACTTCTTGCAAATAATTCTAGTTTTATCCTCACTTTGATCAAGAAATTGCCATACAACAGAAATTTTAGGACGTTTAGTCTTGGGCTTGGCCCTAGTAGGATATACAAGGGATGGGGGGGGGGGGGGTCATTTTGATCCTGAAAAGGAACTTCAGTAGCGAGACTAGTAGTTGCCTCTATTTCATCAAAATCATCGTTTTCTAATTTTACTTCTTCATTTATTTCTTCATCAAAATTACCAAACGCTCTTTCTAAGGATTCATGATCTAGTGAAATAGTAATATGAAAATTTAAAGTAATTTTATCGACATACGTAAAATCTTCCATATTAATTCTAGTTCTAGGCATTACATTAGATTTACTAGCACCCTTACTAGAATCAGATCCTTTACTATTTTTTTCAGAAAAAACCTTAGAAGTCTTACCTAAAAGCTTAGTGACACCCTTTTTTACCGAAATTTATATTAAAATTTAAAACTAAATAAAATATGAGAAGTAAGCAAAACAAATATAATACGAAAAATAAATACAAAAATTAAATAAATAGAGAGATGGAATGAATGTACCGAACGTCTGCGTAAAAGCAGACGTATATAACCAAAATTCAAAAATTGAGAGATGAAACTTGAAGCTTGAAGATTGCTCCAAATTAATTCACCAAACACCAAAACACAATTACTAATAAAATAAAAAAATATATAAAGAGATTATAATAGTAGTAGAGAGAATGAAAGAATATAGATGAGAGAATAGACAATTTTTGAATTGTGAAAAATAATGAAGGGGTGGAGGGGTATTTATAATTTAAAAATAGGACCAAAGTGTATTTTAGAACTTTAAAATTTAAATAAAGTTAAAGGGGTAGGGGTGTTCTGGGGGGTGTTCTAGCTGTTGGGGTGGGACCTACTAACCATTTGGCAACGGCCCCCAACGACTAGCAAACAATTACATTTTTTTAAAATAAAAATAAAAATTGATGCAGGTCAAATCGAACTGGACCAAAACGATAATGTACCGGACTGGATCGGTAGGTAAAAAACCACAGACTTGTCCCGTCCTCCCTAATCGGTACCCCCCACTCCGGTTCCCCCACTCCCGATCGATATCGGTAATTAATGATAACAAAACCGATAATGAATCAGATTGGTACCGATAATTATCGATCCTGGTGTCATCCCTATTTGTACGTGCTTCATAAGTTTTCATTAGAAGATCATTGCATGCCTTGAAATTTATCACATTTACATGACACACCTCAACATCACTTTTAAGGTCAAGTGCACCACCACTTTGTATTCCTTTATTTAATTTCATGGAGGATTTATAAAACTTATCAAATTAGGTTGCAGAACAACCTCGTGTCCATTGACCTTTCATATTATTTTGATGATAAAAATTATCTTCACGTTTTGAAAGACTATTTGGAGAACCCATAGTGTTCTTCATTTTTACCACAATGATGACTATTATTATTTTATCCTTTGTCATGCCCATGTTCATTTGTACAATCACAATAATTATTTTGTCATTTTTCAGGCTTATCATTTACTGCTATCACATTCATTTTAGGGAATGAAGCAAATTTACTGAGACTTGTTTCATGACTTTTCATCGAAAGTATATTATTTTACTTTAGTCATCATTATATCTTCACTACGGCGCATTAGGACTTAAACCCTACGTCTTACCCATATAAAGACGTCTTAGACCATAAATCGATGAGACTTGAACCCAACTCTTATAATCATGATGCACCGAGACTTTAACTTGATATCTTACTCTCCTGGTGCAATGGAACTTGAATCCACCATCTTACTCCCACCTAATGACATAATAAGCTAAAGTCTATTGAGATTCATCCTCAAGCCTAAGTTGATTAGAGCATCATGTTGATAACGTGTTATAAATTTGATAGAAAATGAAATAATATAAAACAAAATATTTTAGACAAGAGATGTAGAAAAGGAAGGAGAACTTTTCTTCTTAATTTCAAGTGTGTCTTACAAAGGTGAATAACATCTCAATTTATAAGATGAGAAATTAGATCACAATTATTAAGTGTGTGTGTGTATTATTAACCTACAAAATAGTTCATATAACTTAGAGAATGTGTATGGACATCCATTTTATGGATTTCATAACAAAAAAAACTAGTATCAATGCGAAATTTTTTACAATGAAAGAGGCACAACCAACAAAAGATGTGTGAGACTCCATTAAATTTTTGACACATAAGATAATGGGTCCCATTTGCCTATTTTTCAAATGAAAGTCATAAACAAGAGAGAGAAAGTATTTATATAATTTATATGAGTCTATCAATCACAATAAATTGTATAAGTAAATATAAACTTATTTTTTTATGTAATAAATCTAAATGTAATAAATTTATCAACTTCTTTTTTACTCTTCTCCGTTATTGTATTTGTGCAATTATCTTTTCTTGCCAAAATTTCAAATAAGAAGTTGTTATTCATTTATGAACCTTACTTTAATACATATATTTTATCAATAAGAAAATATTATACATAGCTAAGTATGAGCAACTGAAATTATCTTTATATTTTCTTTTTATTTTTTTACACATTTTTATATTTATCTTCAACTTCAAAAAATGTATGTGTTGTTCAAGAATTTAATTATTTATAAAGAATATAAGAAGTTTCTTCCAATAGTCACTTCAATTAGAATAGAGGGAATAATATTTCTATGTTAACATTTTTCTCAATAAGTGATGAAGATAAGGATATTCACGAAAAATTAAACAAAATCAAAGAAAAATCTCGAAAAAAGACTTGGTTTTGATTTATATTTTAAAAAAAAGAAATAGTTTGGTTTGGTTTTGATTTTTGTTTTAATTTTAAGCAAAAAATAATCAAAAAAATAGAACTAAACTCACTATATGAATGCATATTTATAAATAATGATTACATACACACATATATAACTAATGTGATGACCCTTCCAGTCATCTTCGTGTTTTCACATTTATTGCACTGTTAGAGCCTTCCTGTAGCGGCCCCAAGTCATTTATGGCTTGATGGGACCGGTAGTTCGGTGCCCTGGTCGTTCATTTGGTTGTTTTAGCCGTTCGCCTGTTTTAGAGCTTTAAACTTAGAATATCGTTGACTTTTGTCAACATTCATAGCTAACATGCTCGAAATTGAATTCTGACAGTTCCGTTAGCTCCAAAGCAATGAGTTTGGTCTAGTTGGACCTTTAGATGAGGCCTGAGAACGTCCGGTGTGGGATTTGTATTATTTTCTCAGTTTTCAAGCCATTTGGAGTTGAAAGTGTAACTTCGGGTGACTTTCGATGATCGGAGTGTCGAATTCAAAATCCGATGATTCCATCAGCTCCAAAATATTGAGTTTGGGCTAGGAGGATAGTTGGTTCGGGTTCTGGGTGAGTCAGAGTCATTTCGAGCCTTTGAGTTCCTTTTCATTAGTGTTGACTTGGGTCAACATTTCTCCGAAACAACCTCGTATGGAAGTTTCATTGATTTTGTTGAGTCCAAAACGTCGTTTCACTCTATTAGAACTATTGGTTTTTGAATATCGATTTCCGATTGTGCCCGAAATGTCCCGTCGAGTTTTCTAAAAAGTGCAGAAAATCAGCTGCGGACAACAACTATTTATTGCTGTCATTTCATTTTTTCCAGACCTTCTCCTCCCTTTTCTCACTCTAAAACTCAAAATTCTCTCCACCATTTTGCTCCATTTCAGTTCTAAACCTTGGGAAATTATTTGTTCATCGATTATCCGTAGTTCTTCGCCTCTTTGTAAGTCATCTTCCCCAACTTGCCTTCTTCGGTTTTTCTCTCCATTGATGCTCATCCAAAGCTTGAATTTTGTGATAGATCCTGCCCCCTAAGCTTGTGCATGTTCGTGGGTGTGAAGTTTTATCCGTCTTTGGCTGATTTTCTGTCATTTTAGTAAGTAATTCTTGCCCAATTTCCATTTTTATTTTCGAAATTTCCATTATTTAATCCCCAACTTGGGCGGGATGTTTTGGTGCCCTTCCCTTGTCCAATTGTGCTCAAATGGAGCATGCCTTCTTGGCATCATTGGAGTCATCGTGGTTCTTTTTGTTTTTAGTTTTGGATTGCGAGCCCCGCGGGCCCTTTTTAATCCGGATATCGACCCGGCTACAATTGTAGCAATATGGGTATCGTTAGACTCATCTTAACATTTTATTCATGAATTTGATAGTTTGATTCTCGTTCGGAGCTTCTCGGAGCAGCTCGGCCTCAGATATCGTCATTCCCGCAACTTGTCATCGGGCGACAGGTAGGTTACGACTTAACTCCCTAGACTTTGCATATATCGGGTAAAATTGTACTAGTTTACATCCTTGGGTTGGGTTACTAGGCTGGTACAACAGACCTTGACCATTTTTTCATGATTCATCATATTTCTTTCCTCCGTTGTGTGTAGTATTCCTATTAGTTGATATATTTATTACCCTTGTGACCCCATGAGGTCTTGTTGACTCTGGAACATAGAAGGTGGGATTATTGGGAATGTACGCGAGTTTCAGACATAGAAATATCCTTCTAGGTTGGTTATGCTTGCTGAGTAGCTTCAGAACCTGTGCAGGGCCGTTAGGTTGATTGGAGCTGCCGGGCAGCTATTTGGGTTGATCATATTATTTCTATGCATATAAAGAGGTTTTTCCACGTTTTACTATGGTTTTTGGCTTCGTGCCAATGGAAACTAGTTTTCTAAACCTTGCATGGCCCCGGGGGCCCGTTTTTGATGAAATTAGATTTGAAAACGATTTGACTTAATACGTGGATCTTCTTGGGGTAAAAGAAGGTTAAAAATATGGTTTTATCATGACTTACCACTATTGTTAGACTCGACCGGGTTGGAGTGCTAGCTGAGTTTTCTTACTGATTTGAAATGATATCAGGCTCGGCCGGGTCGAGCATCTGAGATGTTTTTACTACTGTTTTAGACCCGGTTGTGCCCGGGCACCCCTGGAAGGTTTTTTGAGGCATATTTTCACTGTTTCGGTCCTATACGGGGTCTAGGCATGCATATTTGAGACTTAGCCACTGGCTTGAACCCGGACTTGATTTTGGAGGACACGTTTTGATTCTGAGTTTTAGTATGGGGTCCGAGACCTCCATGGACCTTGCCTCTCCGGGCCTGAGCCTTTGGGCTACATGTGCCGGGGGGAAGGGTATACGGTGGAGTAGAGGTATACAAGTTGTGTCCTTCCATGGAACCTGTCTGCTGGGCCCGATCGGCACCGGAGGAGGTACATACAGAGGTTCTCTTTCACCTTGAGGTTTTCATGCATCATATCATTCATTGTTTGGTATTCCACCCTTATTTGTTGTTTGTTGATTGTACGCTCCGGTAGTATAGGATGCCAGAGGGTTTGATTTCACTAGATTGCATTCCTCGATTGTATGGGCGGCCGGGGGACTGTGGGTAGACTCTCTTTACTTTACTAAGGATTTGTTCTCTACTATGATTATAAGTGTGGAACTGGACTTGCTAGGCTGTTACTGCTGGATTGAGTGTGATATGGTTTGTCTGGTTATCTATTCTGTTTACCAAGCATGTCTACTTTATCCTTCCCTCCCCTTCTCTATACTTGAGGTTACCGGTATACAACCCTTTGTTAGAACTTACCCATATATACTATTTTTTTTGCGAGGATCCCAGGTGCGTCATTCTTACTTTCACCTATGTTTTCCATGTATATATTCTAATTTCTAGCCTTTCTTATTGCTTTCTGTTGTCTTCCCTCTGGGCTAGTTCCTGTGTACTTTACCGTTGATTTCTGTGGCTATTTATTTCTATTCTATCTGCTATTGCCCTTTTACTTTATATGGCCCAGTCGGCCTATGATACCTACTGGGTACCTTGTGCTTCGCATTTGGTGCTCACCCAACCCATTGCATCTTCTTGTGCAGATCCTAGCATGGGCCATCGCTGTTAGCGCATCGGAGACTCGTGTGGGGTGCAGTTTTTGGATCATCCAGGCTGAGAGTGAGCTCTTGGCATTCAGAGCTTGACTTCAATTATCCTTGGTGTATTTTGTACTCTTATAGTTTCGGAAACATTATGTATATATGACTTTTGTACCTTTGTACTCATGATGTAGTTCGACTCTTATACGCTTTGATACCAGGTTTTGGGTTGGTTTAGATCCAGCTTGTTTATATCTCACTTGAATTTATTTTCTTCTCATTATGCCATTGCTTCTGCTTATGTATCGAATCTTTCAGTTAAACTGTTAGAAGGTAGCCCATTACTAACCGTTCTGGGCTACGGGGATTGGTTCGCTTACTAGGGGGTTGTAGGTGCCATCATGATCGAGAAATTGGGTCATGATAGCTTGGTATCAAAGCTCTAGGTTCACCGATGTCATCGCTATGTGAGCCAATGTCTAGTAGAGTCCTGCAGATCGGGGAAGAGATGTCCGTTCTCAATCTTCGGGAGGCTATAGTGACATCTTAGGAAACTGGATTTTTCTTGTTTCTCTCTCCTGCGTAGTATCCTTGAAAGTTTCTAGAAATCTCACTTATTCTGGTTCACTCTTCTGCAGATGGTTCATACGAGATCTTCAGCTTCTGGTGGAGGAGAGCCTCCTGCCCCTGTACCTCAGACTCCAGTTAGGGGCTGGGGTGGTCGCCGAGATAGAGGTAGGGGTCAAGGGCGCCCCAGAGCAGCGGCAGCTGCTAGAGCTTCTAGAGTTGAGGTAGAGCCAGAGTTAGCTCTAGAGCAGCATCATGTGGACCTGGGGATAGCCCAGGTACCACCAGCTCCTGTACCAGTTCCAACATCAGCCTTTGTGCCAGCTTCAGCCCCAACTCAGTCTTCAGATATTCAGAGTTTGTTACTTCAACTTCTAGGTATGATCGGAGAGAGACCTTCAGAGGTAGCACATACATACGCTCAGGGGGCAGCCTTGGGTGTTCAGAGTTCAGGAGCGCAGCCTGTTACTGCGGCTTCCCGTGCTGAGGTTGTTCCAGTTCCATCGGTTGCCCAGCCTCTTGCTCCTCGCCCTACTATGACAGAGATGGAGCAGAAGGCCTTGGGTAGGTTTCTGAGATTGGCACCACCGAGATTCGCTGGTACATCGGGTCACATGACTTTATCACTGCCTGCAAGGAGATGTTGAACCATTTAGGCTTATTGGAGACGCACGGGGTTGGCTATACTGCATATCAGCTGGAGGGTCCAGCGAAGTTATGGTGGAGGGCACAAGGTACTTCCAAGCCTTCTACATCAGCTCCTTTGACCTGGTCTGAGTTCTATGAGGCCTTTATGGCCAAGTTCTTGCCACAGAGCAATCTAGAGCATCGGAGGGAGAAGTTCACTAGACTTTCTCAAGATACTATGATCGTCTCGGAGTATGAGACTCGCTTCCATCAGCTTGCTCCCTTTGGAGCCATGATTATGCCTACTGAGGTCGACAGAGTCCCTAGATTTGTTTTGGGGTTTACGGAGAGAGTTCAGAGAGCCTACAGAGATACTGGTTGCTAGTGGTCGATCATTCCAGGACATTGCAGATTATGCCCGCACAGTTGAAGATTCGCGTTGTCATGACACCGGAGCCAGAGGTAAGAGGCCTCGACATCAGGGTGGTTACAATGGTTCTAGGCACTCTAAATCTAAAAATAACAATGCAAAAGACAAATAATAACTTTGGGAATTCAAACCAACCTAATTCTACCCTTTTTCAAGGTGTAAACCATTATCCAAGGGTTAAATCATCATAGTCTAGTTCCCCAATGATCACATCATCCTAAGTAATGGAGTTTATACCCATATTAACCACCTTAAAGAAATTTTTATGTTAAATGTATCCTCTTGATTGGACTCTTAGTCCTAAAACACTAAAATTATGTATTAGAACATCAAATTCCACTGAATGAAGTATTAATTAAAAATTTAGAATGATAAGAAATGATAATTACATCCACCCATTCATTTTTCCATAGTTTTCACAAGTTCTAGGCTTCTAACCCATAATCCATAATTAAACCCACCCCTATTGATTCTAGGCTGTTAGAGGATTACTAGATAAAAGAGATGACGGGTTTAACTTAACTCGATGAAGCAATCTTTCCTAGCCTTGGGAAGATTGCCTCACAGGTCTCTAGAATGAGTTTTGGAGTTATGAGAGTGAGAAACTCGAAATAACTGACTTAAGGGAAAATTTTGTCTCATGTCAACCGCTACAATAGTTGAAATTTTTGCTATGGTGGTATCTCTATAGCGACCAATGTCTCACTATGGTGAGTCCTTGCATTATTGCTAACCCTGTTTCGGGATAACTCTGATCGCTACTGCGGTATCACTGTAGCGAAAGACCCACGGTTGTAGCGGTTCCTCGTTAACCAGAATCTCAATAAAATTATACCAAGTTTTATTTCACAACACAAATATCATTTCAAGACACCACAACATAAATCAAATGTGCAAACTACTGTAAGAACCTGCTACAAACTCACTCGTAATCTCAGAATTCCATACGGAGGTCTAGTTCACTAGGTCACCCTCTAATAGAGCACAACACATTACAATAATGCACAATTCATCATAATTACATAAAAGTTTTTAGTTTTAAACCTCCCTATCATTGAGTTTTATTAGTTCAATATTACTACGGGAACTCTAACAAAGGTACTATGGCCCGAACCACCCCATAACGACTGGATGAGTTGTTACAAGTACAATAATTAAAAATTATTAAATATTATAATCCTAAATAAACACACAATTCTACCTTATGTTTAGGACTTTAATTAAATATATAATATATCTGGGATTTTTCTCTCCCTTTTTTAATATTTGGTAGTATAATAATTGATTAATGATAATTAGATTAGAGTGCTATAAGCTTATTATATGAAATAATTCTTCGGTGTCCTTTCATCATAAGTTCTAGATTTTCCCTCATCAACACAAAGTTATTATTTGTTCATCTAATATTAACGAGAAGATTGACCTTGGCATATCATACATGAGTGCTCCAACTAAATTTTAGAAGACAATCTGCTTGAGGATATTATAATATGCATTGAGGATTGGTATCAATTGCTATTTTAAATAATTTTTATATATTTATTACTTGACGTAATACACACGTGCAACACATGTACGCTACACTAGTTACTTTAAAAACGTAAAAGTCCTTAGAAATGTTGATTGAACTTTTTACCCTCATCAAAAGTCTCTACAATAGACAAAACAATTATTTACTATTTTTCTTAAATTATTGATTAATTATCTTTAAAATTTGACAAGGATGGCTTTAAAGAATCCCTGGTTTGGGGGAAGTTACAGTGGGCAATTTTTGAAGGGTCAGGGTTTATAGGGATACCCTACGTGCCCCATTTGCTCATCGGCACATATTTTTGCTGGGGGTCTATCAGAGACTAGTCAACTGTCACGACCCGATTTCTCGGTCATGATGGCACCTACAACCCCCGGTAGATGAACCAATCCCTGTAGCCCAGAACAGTTGGTAATGGGCTACTATCTAACAAATAAGAAAATAAGACGAATAAAATAGCTAACAGGTATATAAATATATACATATGTGGAAACTAAACCAAACCCCAAGACCTGGTATCATAGTACAGAGCCAAACTACATACAGGGAGTGCAAATAAACCAAAGAATATATACAGATGTCTCTGAATGGTAATAGAGTACATAAGCAAAAGATAAACTAAAGCTAAGCTCCGGTTGCCAAGAGCTCACCCTCAGTCTGAAGTAGTCTCCAACAGATCTCCAAGCACGAATCACAACGGTCTAGCGGCGATGGCCCACGCTAGGATCTGCACCCAAAGATGCAGGGGGTAGGGGTGAGCACCAAATGCGAAGCATAAGGTACCCAGTAGGTATCATAGGCCGACTGGGCACATATAAGATAAAAGAGCAGTAATAGACAGAATAGAATCAATCAGTCACAGAAATCAACGAAAGGTACACAGGAACTAGCCCAGAGGGAAACCAACAGAACCACACATGAGGCTAGTAAGCAGGATATACACACCAAAGGCACAGGTGAAAGTAAGTAATAACGCACCTGGGGTCCTTGCAATAACAGTGTATATAAAATAAGTTTGCGAAATGGACGGTATACCGGTAACCTCAAGTGTAAGAAGAAGGGAGAAAGAATAATAATAGGCATGCTCACGACATGAATCAACCCAACTAATCATAACAATCTCAATCCAGAAACTAACAGTCTAGCAGTAACCAATCTCATACTCATCCCTAATAGAGAACAACTCTGTAAGTAAAATAGCAAAAGTCTACCTACAGTCCCCCGGCCGCCCATACAACCGAGGAACACAAACAAGTTAAAACAAACCCTCCGGCATCCCATACTACCGGAGC
>QJPP01005935.1:0-50615 GCA_003996215.1 Jaltomata sinuosa | reverse complement strand
TAAGCGGTCGTCGTCAAATATAGAACCCAACAGAGGTTGGGGTCGATCCCACAGGGAATAAGGTGCAAATTAAGTCGTTAGTGAATTAGATGACTAATAATCAATAGTTTCCGGTAAATGGGGGGTTTGTATGGATCAAATTTTGATTGTTTCAAATAACAAATTGCAAGTTTTAGCGAGTAAAATTCAGTAGAAGAGGTGAACTAGGATAGTGTTCACCATGGCGTCGTAATAATTTTGACTCAAAGCTTAACCGGGTTCTTTCTATATGTATATCATGATGTGATTGAATTAATGGTATCATCTAAACGTTTCTCAACCAAATAGACAAATTTCCTTTTCAATTCTCTCGAACTTGAAAAGGTGAAATTTCTTATTTCAATCCTAAACATCAAGTAGATTAATCTAGTTACAACATTAATCATAAGACAAGAATTGGTAGTCTTGAATCCTCGTAGTTAATCAAATTTCCCGGTTTTAATCTCTTTGGTCAAGCAAATCAAACCTAGGTATGTTCTAATGTTTGCAACCATTAGAAAATATGAATAACGAATGATTAACAACCTAATAACATATAAATTGAACCCTATGCTACCCGGAATCTACATTGTTACTTTTGCCATAGCTCCCACAACCCTAGTTGTGGGAGAATAGCTACTCATGCTATCAAAGAAATAGAAGAAAATCATATTCATAATAAGAGAAGGATTCTTACAAATAGTATGAAATTTACTTCAATTACCCAAGAACAAGAAGCCAAAAATCCCAAGAGTAATCGAAGAAGAAGAACAGAACGTGTATGTCGTATTTTTTGCCTCAAAAAGTTGCACAAAATATGAGAAAAAGTATCGGGTAATCAATAATAAAATAACCCTAACACTGGGTATTTATAGCAGTCCAGGAAATAAAGTCCAAAAATAGAATTTTCGGAATCCCGCTTCGTGTTGACGGGTCGCCTGACGGACCGTCATGCATGTGACGGGCCGTCACTTGAGCCATCACAGCTAAACAGTGAGCTTCCAGGAAAATTCTCAGGTAAGTCATCCAGTAGGTGACTAATTATAACTTTTTATATTGGTGGCCTGGGTGACGGTCTGTCAGGCCAGTGACGGGCCGTCAGATGGGTCGTCACTCCTAGGCAGTGCTTGATGAAATTGTTGTCTCATTCAGGCGACCTAGCTGACGGCCAGTCACAGGTGTGACGATCAGTCATGCCAGCCGTCAGGCTTAACCAGTTGAGGTTTTTGAACATTTTTTCTTCCGTTTCCATCTCTAGCTCCATTTCCTGCAAATTAAAACATCAAAAACCACAAAAGTTGCTTGAAAAATCTCGAGTATTCTTAGTTAAAGGTGTCAAATGTGCCGTATAATCCTGGCACATCATCTATATTTTCAAAAATTGACTTAAGGTCAGGGTACCATAAGTTAAAGAATAGGCCTGAGGAAATCACTAAGACAGCATTTCAAACTCGATTTGGGATGACCAATGAGCCATTGACATTCATGAGTTTGATGAATGGGGTATTCAAATCTTATCTGGATTCATTCATGATAGTGTTTATTGATGACATTTTGATCTACTCTAAGAGTAAGAAGGAGCATGCTGAGCATCTTCGTATTGTTTTGGACATCTTGAAGCACCAGAAATTATATGCCAAATTTTCCGAGTGTAAATATTAGTTAACTTCAGTCACTTTCTTAGGGCATGTGTCAGAAAAGGGGGTGATGGTGGATCCCCAAAAGATTGAGGAAGTTAAAAATTGGGTCTGTCCTAGCTCTGTGACTGAGGTTAGGAGTTTTGTGGGGCTTGGAGGCTACTATCGCAGGTTTGGCAAGGATTTTGTGTCTATCGCTACTCACTTAACAAGGTTGACTCAGAATGAGGTACCATTTGTGTAATCTAACAAGTGTGAGGAGAGCTTCCAAAAGCTCTAGACACTTCTTGCTACAATTCCCATTCTTTCATTGCCGGTTGAAGGTAAGGATTTCATTGTGTATTGTAATGCTTTATATTCGGGTTTGGGTGTTGTGTTAATGCAAGACAGGAATGTCATAGCATATTCTTTAAGGCAGTTGAAGCCTCATGAGAAATATTACCCAACTCACAATTTGGAGTTGGCAGCGGTGGTCTTTGCACTCAAGATTTGGAGGTACTACCTCTATGATGTCAAGTGTGAAGTGTTCACGGACCATCACAACCTTCAACATGTGTTTACTCAGAAGGACTTGAATCTAAGGTAGATGAGGTGGATGGAGTTGTTAAAAGATTATAATATGACCATCCAGTATCATCCGGGCAAGGCTAATTTGGTGGCAGATGTGTTGAGCTAAAAGATGGTTAGCAAGGGCAGTTTGGCTTGTTTGGGGGTGTCCAAGCGACCACTGGCTAAAGAGATTTGGGTACTAGGATCTAAGTTGATACGATTGGGAATCTCATAATAGGGTGGTGTGTTAGCCAGTATTGAGGTTAAATCCATATTCATAGAAGAAATAAAGGCCAAGCAGTTTCAGGATGCACAGGTAAACAAGCTTCGAAGTAAGGTAGTATCCAGAGAGTTTGGGGATGCGACATTAGGTGCTGATGGGGTGATGAGCTTCAAGGGGAGGATTTGTGTTCCTCAAGTTGATGGCATAATTCAGAAGGTGTTGGCAGAGGCTCATGGTTTGCGGTATTTGATTCATCCGAGCGTAACCAAAATGTACAGGGACTTAAGGCAACTTTACTGGTGGCCTGGGATAAAAAGGGACATAGCTGATTATGTGTCTAAGTGTCAGAACTGTCAGCAGGTCAAGTATGTGCACCAAAGGCCTGCAGGATTGCCTCAGAGAATGCCCATTCCCGAGTAGAAGTGGGAAAGGATAGCCATGGAATTCGTGGTGGGTTTTCCTAAGACCTTGGGAAAGTACGACTCTATTTGGGTCATTTTGGATAGGCTAACCAAGTCAGCTTATTTCATTCCAGTCACGGTGGACTATAATTCGCAACAGTTGGCTAAGATATATGTTAAGGAGATTGTGAGATTGCACGGGGTGCCACTCTCCTTCATTTCAGACAGGGGTACTCAGTTTACCTCCAAGTTCTGGGGTAAGTTGCATGAAGAGTTGGGTACTTAACTCACTTTCAGCATGATATTTTACCCTCAGATAGATGGTCAGTCAGAGAGGACAATCCAGGTATTTAATGACATGCTGAGAGTATGTGTGATCGACTTTGAGGGTCATTGGGACCAGTTTCTACCATTGTGTGAGTTCTCATACAAAAACAACTACCACTCCAGTATCGACATGGCACCATTTGAGGCACTATAAGGGAGAGGATATAGATTACTTATTGGGTGGTTTGAGGCAGGTGATGTGAAAATCTTGGGCGTGGACTTGGTAAGGGAAGCTAAGGAAAAGGTGAGGGAAATTTAAATCAAGTTGCTAGCAGCTCAAAGAAGGCAAAAGAGTACGCAGATCGCAAGGTAAGAGACATGTATTTTCAAGTTGGTGAGCAGGTGTTGTTGAGAGTGTCACCAGTGAAGGGGGTTATGCGATTTAGCAAGAAGGGCAAGCTCAACCCTCGATATATCGAGCCGTTCGAGGTTATTGAGATTGTAGGTCCAGTGTCTTATAGGCTAGCACTGCCACCCAGTTTATGTAAAGTCCATCCAGTCTTCTATGTATCCATATTGAAGAGATACCATAGGGATGGGGAATACATCATTAAGTGGGATTTGATTTTGTTAGACAAGGATCTTCAATATAAAGAGGAACTGGTTGTGATTCTTGATTTGGATGTCCTGAAGTTGAGGAAAAATGAGATAAAATCTGTGAAAGTTCAATGGAAGCATCATCCGGTTGAGGAAGCCACTTGGGAAACCGATAAGGACATGCGGGATAAGTACCCTCACTTGTTTGGACGATTCAGGTACTACACTTCCCTTCTTTTACTTCATATTTTTAGGTTTGATCATTTGGGGGAAAACGATGGGTAAATTAGTATCTGTTGTAATGACCAAGTCCATTATTATGGGTAAACCTTTTGTGCCAAGTTTTGGGTTATAAAACTTTCAGGTTTGGGAGTTGGATATTTAGGCTAGGCTAGCCTCGAGTTGGATATATGGGATAATATATCTTGTATTGAGATAGCTTTTCCATTAGCTAAGACGTTAAGGAGTCTGAGGGACTTTTTGTAAATGAATTCGGGTAAGTACAACTCTTGGTATTAAGGTTGACGTGAAGGGGTTGTTATGGAACGTCAGGATTTAAGGTGTGTTGTAAAATGGGCACTTTTGTGAGATTTTCCGAGGTTCTATCCCGTGTCAACTACTATAGCGGTTGACACTGTGCTACTGTGGTAATTGCTATAGCAGAATAATTTCCACTATAGATGAAATCAACGACGGTCAGCACTGCCATAGTGGTCAATTCTACTACGGTGGTGCCGCTATAGCAGTGTACGGACCACTATAGCAAAATGAGTTAGGTTTTATGCTAAAAATTCCTCAAAAACATTCAAAAACTTTCAAGAACATTTTGGGAAAGGGTAGAGACAAAGAGAGGCAAATTTTAGTGAATTTCCACCAAACTCCATCGAAAAGGTAAGGTTTTTGCTCCCCTTTTCGTTATTACGATTCCTGAACCTTAGAAACTATAATCTATGGGTTTGGGGGAAGGTTTGGGTTAACCTAAGAATATGGAATCCAGGGAAACAGGAGATTCTAGGGTGTTAAGTTCTTGGGTTCTGAATATTATTGTTGGGTTATGATCAATTAGCCATAATTCACTTAACGTATCCGTAAAAATGATAGATTTAGGTGAATTAATGGTGAAAAAGCCCTGGATGGGTGAAATGATCATAGGCTGGCCTGGGGATTGGGATTTGAGTATTATCTGGGTAATTATTAGGCCATGTGGACTGATTTTAGTATATCTTGTAATCATTTTTAGATAAAAAATAAGCACGGGCTTCGGAAAGTGGGAAGGCTCCAGCCCAGTAGAGCTTTTGAGTTTTTCGAGGTAGGTGATGGTTACTGTTTTCCCAATATTCAATATGTGTTCATGTACTATTGCTTAGTATTATATGAGTTTTCATACTTAGGGAATGAGATTATGAATGTCTAGCTATCCTGTGTCAATTATGTGAAATGAACTGGGTTTGGTTGCTTGTTGGTTTAGAAGTGTGATGTGTTCATTATTTTATTGACTTGTTAGATTATGTGTGACATTCAGTTGGCTCAGGTACCACGCTTGGTACAAGTTACATATTGGTTGGCTGTACCATGCCTTGTACTGGATATTTATTAGTTGGCTCGGGTACCATGCCTGGTGCAGGTTCTATAATTATTGGCTCGGGTACCATGCCTAGTACGGGTTTGGTTTTACTTTCCTTGATTGTACTCTGATGATGGTTCTATGAGTGGACCAAGTTGTATTCTTTATATGTGTTTGTTGCATGATGGTCCTTGAGAGGCCGGGTGGTTGTACGTAATTGTGGGGTTGGCCATAGTGTAGACCGAGATTGCATGTTAAACACTTAGGTATTGTCTTAGGGATCCGTAGTTAGTCCAAGGTATTTGAAGGGAGTCTATGTTATTGTCATGGTGTATTGTGCAATGGTTATCAGACTTGTTGCATGTGATTGGTTACCTAGAGGAGAGACTTAGAGTCTAGTTTTATTGTTGGCTTGTATTACGTGGTTACCTTACTTTACTCAGCTTTAGTTTATTGTTCACATCTTGTTTATTGGAGCTGACCGATGATCCTACCTGTACACGGTAGTTGTGTACTGATTCTACACTTGTTTTCTTTTTATGAGTATAGGACATCTTCCAACGACTGACACACGACCTCAGTTGTAGTTCCAGCGATTTCAGATCCCAAGGGTGAGCTACTCTTTCGGCTGCCATAGTTTTATCCAGTAGATTTGTGGTCCTTTTTTTAGGACCCAAATTATCTTTTTTTTTGGGGTTGCATCCCCGTATTCTAGACTTTTGGTAGATTATTTTGGTACGATGATTTTCAGATTCTAGGGGTAGTTTTTCATAGGATCTTGTTTAGTGTTGTTTTTAAACATAAATATTAGTTTATTTTAATGCAAACTGGTTTTGAGCTGTTAGAATTGCTAAGTGTTGGGTCGATATTGGTTTTCTCATCCAGAGGTTTCGGGTGGGTGTCACTCACGGTGATTTGGATCATGATAGTACCATGAGCCAGTACAGGTTAATATTATTACTTATTTCAATCAGGTATCACAAGCCGGTATAGATTGATATTGCACCAATCAGAAATAGTTTCAACGGGTACATGGACCCTGGAGCGTCTCCTGCAGGTCATGGCTAGTTGGATAGAAATATGACCTTTTAGCATGCGTGTACACCCTTTCTTTTATTATTTCTTTTGTTTTATGGTCAGATATGGTGAGATGGTATTATGGGATGATATTAAACTAGAGGTATTGGTTACGTTGGTGAAAGTTACATGGGCATAGATTCCATGTGATATGACTATAGAAAGTGATTACTCTTACATTTTTGTGGTTATAATCAGTGACTTATGTGAACTTGATACTATTGTTGTTAACTTAACTTGAGTTGACTGTCTGCTGACTGAATTACATGCTAAGTGTTGAAGTGCCTTTTACTTGATATTTTGATTTAATTATATACCTGTTCTAAACTGAGTGGGCCTATAATACCTAACAGTACATAGTATTTTGTAATGATTCTACCCTGTGCTACTTTATTGTTGAGTGCAGACCGTGATTCAGAGGCTTATACATGACCTCATCTAGACTAGGCGACTGACACCTCAATCCAATGGTGAACACTACTTCTCAGGATGTCATGGATCCTCTTCGAGTCATTGTCCTTCTTCCGGATGATCAGGCCTCTTATTTTTTTACTTTTTATCATTTTGGATATCTAAGATATTGTTTATGATTAGAGTTCTTGTACGATAACTTTTAGTTCTTGGGGGATGTTTTAGTTAGTCAAAAAAAATTTCGCATTAATTTATATCAGATTTTGACCTTAATTATGGTTACCGTTACTTAGTAGGCTCAATCTTATTCTATTTTTTCATTTTTCAGGGCCGTACCCTATAGAACAAGGCCTTCTCTTTTGGTGCTAGGCTAGGTGTGGAACCCTACTATCTATTCCAGATGCATCTCAATTGCTTTGCAGTTTTTACATTATCGCTTATTAAAATTTGGTTAAGTATAACGGTTGATTTTGAGTTAGATGGTTCTTCCTCCGGCGGGTTAGCACGGGTGCTACTCACGCCTATTTATTATGTATCTCATATGCCAAGTTATTATTGTATGAGGAATTTATTATTTTGACAAATAGACTTTTTTGGGTCCCACCTATCAGACATCATTAACTTTTTTCTTTGACAAATCAATTTTTACTCTCCTTCATTTGGGTTACTTTTTATTTATTCTTTTCTTTATTTTTCTTTCTTTTGCGGAAGTCTTCTTTTTACTTTTTTCCCCTCCTAATTCTTATTTGTAGATATTTATATGTAGATTAAATTTTTGATCATTTAATCATGGTAGTAATTTTTATTTTTTATCATGCTCTCTTTTTTGTTGGAGTTGAAAAATTTGGACACCAAAAATATGAAATGAATCTCATAAGTGATGAACTTGTTTCTCATGAATTTATATGATATTATTTTTTTATGGTTCTATATAATTAAGAGCTTCTCTAATATTTAGGATGTTAGAGATTGAAGAATCATCACATTTTTTTTAATTAAAAGCATCTCTTATATATTAAATTCAATTTCTTTTATTAAGAGCATCTCTTATATAGTAAATCCATTTATAAGCGGGTCGGTCAAAAATTGAATCAAATTTAGGATAAAGTCAGACCTTAAATAAATTTAAATATTGATTTTTATTTTTTAGATATTCTTTTTCTAAAAATTTAGAATTGCCACATCATTAAATACAAACTAAAATTTGCATTTCAGGCTAAAATGACCATGGAAGCTAACTAGACAAAGTTGGATGACTTTTAAAAGGCAAAACAAAGTTGAGTGAATTTGATTACTATAAGCTGAATGATGTTTCAGACATTTAACAGATGAAAAATAGTAATCCACCCGTTTCAATTTGTTTGTATGATTTTTGATTTGGAACAAAGTTTAAGAAAGTAAAGAAGACTTTTGAATCTTTTGGTCTTAAATTTAATATATGTAGAATGTATTAAAATATCTTTTAATTTTTGTCATTTTAAACATGTCATGTGGAAAGCTAAAATTAAAGAGTTGCCAAAAAAAGTAAAGTGATAGTCTTTACTAATTGGTATGTATCATGAAATGCAAAAACGAACAATATTAAAAAGGGGGTAAAGAAAGAAAAATAAAGAAAATAGTAAATAAAAAGTAACTCCAAAAAAGAAGAGCAAAAATGATTTGTCAAAGAAAAAGCTAATGGCAGAGAAAAATTAATGATGCCTGATAGGTGCGACCCAAGAAGTCCATTTGTCAAAATAATAAATGCCTCATACAACTATTACATGGAATATGAGATACATAGTAAATTTTTTCTGACAAAGTTGGTATCAGAGTCCCAGCTTCATTGATGTTGTCGTACAAGAACGTGTCTAGTAGAGTCTTGTGGAATGGTACATAGACGTCTGTACATTCTTCATGATGCTAAAGAACTTTTGAAAAACTCAACTTGTTTCTTTCTTTGTGTTATTACTCTATTCCAATTGATATCTGTTGATCCAAATTGGTATCTGACTCTTTAACTCTTATTCTTGAAGATGGTGAGAACACGCACTTAAGAGACTAGAGTAGAGGTGCCGAAACTAGTTTTTGAAGTTGTGGTTCGTGGTAGAGGAAGGGTGAGAGGCAGAGCTAGGGGAAGGAGGGGCGCACCCGCCAAGGGTGGAGTTCGAAATACAACTCCACCTCGGGAAAGGTCAACGTCTCCTCCCCAGAATGAGGATCTTCCCGAGGTTGTAGAGGAGGAAGCAGTACCAGTTAAGGGAACAGGGGCAACACCGACTTAGGGAGGTTGATGGGAGTCGAAGCCTTGATTTTATTTGGTCTTTTGACATGATTTTGATTAAGTTTGACCATATATAGTGTAGGTATTGCTAATTTCTTTATTGAATATGTTTAGATGAAGTTTAGGTCCAATGGAAGAGCTACGTATATCAAAAGTGTGAAAAAGGCACATAAGGGAATGGAAGGAGCTGTGCGACCGTGTAGCCTAAAGCTGCCGGCGCGCAGCAAGGCAGTGAGAAGCAGCAAGGCTAGAAGTCTGCGCGCCCATATCTCCAGTTGCGTGCCAGCCAATGACAACTTAGAAGCAACTTTTAAAGGGAAAATTTTGAATTTCACAAGATGACTCCAACACTATATGAGTTGGAACGTACCTCGAATTAGGTTATATTGATTTTGAAAGAGAAAAAGTTACAAGAAAGAGGAGGAAGATGAAGAACAAAGGAAACACTACTCGAACCAAAATGTAAGTTAGGATTGAGAGTTCAGTTCTTATATCTTCTTAATTATTCTTTCTTCGTGAACTTATCTTCCTCCATGGAGTAAATTTTTATAGGGTTTTGACAGAAATGGTGTCTTGATCTATAATCGCGGATTTTGATTCAACTTTTTATGCTTGAATTCATTTATGGAGTTTCTTTGGATTGCATATGTGTTGACTAGTTTATTTAAGCGAAAGAGAAATAATTTGGTGAATATATATGCATTATATTGTTTGGTTTGAATTGAGATTTCTTCTAAGTAATCAAAAGAGATTTTTGAAATCATTGATTGAACAAAGAGGAAAAAATATTCAAAAGATGTTTCTCCTTAAGAGTAACCAGTAATCATTCTTCTTGCATATTTATATTCACTAGACTGTAATTATTTTATTTTTTGAAGTTTAGATTTAATTGAAGGAGGAATCTAAACCTTAGGAATACTCTAATTAACTATAGAATTCATTATAATCGATGAAACTTTTTAGATGTGAATAATAGAATATGATCATATCCCGATTATCATCTTGCACATGTTTTGTCTATTACATTAACTTCTCATATTGATAGTAACCTTTATTATTTTTCAATTGTCTTTATTTATGTTTTTAGCCGATAATCGTGGTTCATAACCATAATAAAATCATGTTTTATTCACCTGAATAATAGTTAGCAAGTTTTATTTGAATTATTATTCGTTCCAATCCTTGTGGAGACGATCTTAATACTATACTATCTTTAACTAGCGAAGCGCTAAATTATAGTGTGTTTCGCGCTCGTTAAATTTGGCGCTATTGCCGGAGATTGGCAACAAATAGTATTCATATAAAACTGTGTATTAATTTAGGCCTTTTTTGATTTTCAATTTTTTTTATTTTGTTTTTTTACTTTATTGTTCACACTTGATCTGATAAGTTTTTTCTTTGTTAATTTTAGGCTATAGGTACGAATCTCAGACTATAGTGTATGAAACAATCATCATCCAAGGATAAAATTCAGTACGATCCAGAGTTGGCGAGATCCCTACGCCTTCTAAAGAAAGAACCTGCAGACAGATTTTCAGGGTAGTCCCAGAGTCAGAACACAATGGCCGAGGATGCTTGAAATCTGGCACTTGATGATCCACTCAACCCTGTTAATCTGAATCGCCTTCCTAGCCTGTAAGATAATGTTGAGCTCCAGTGGGTTGGTAACCATAGAAACGTTCACCCTTTTGCATAGGTGGAAGACCAAGTGGATCAAAACAATGAAAAAATGGGCAGATTATTGGGCGATTATGCTAGGAAAAACTACAATGAGATACAATCAAGTGTGAGATGTCCTTCTATTGTGGCCAATAGTTTTGAGATCAAAAATAGTATTCTCCAAGCAATTCAAAACAACTGTGTGTTTAGAGGAAAATAGAATAAAGATCTAAAAAGTACTTGATGGACTTCGATGAAATCATGAATACTTTCCACTATAATGGTACATCTGATAATGCCATATATCTTAGCGCATTCTTATTTACTTTGAAAGATAATGAAAAGATATGATTGAAGAGTTTACCATCGGGATAAATCAGAACGTGGTAAGATATGATGATAAAGTTTCTGGATAAGTACTTCTCACCGACAAAAACAACAAGGATGCAGAAAGAAATCAACAATTTAGCGCAGCTAGATGCAACTACCATGTTTGAAGCATGGGAAAGATTTAAGGAATTGTTAATAAAGTGCTCGCATAATGGTATAGAGCTGTAGATGTAGTTGACAAATTTCTGGGAAGGATTGTCACTTGCCTCGCGAAGGACACTAAGCAATGCTTTTAGAGGTTTGATCATGATAAAGACAACCAATAAGGCTATCGAAATTCTAAATGAACTTATAGAGGATGCTAACCAATGGGTTGCAGATAATACTGAAAGGAAAAAGGTTGCTGGGTGCACCAAGTTGATACTTAAACTACATTACAGGCTCAGATCACATATATTGCAAAAGATGTGAAACAATTGACTATAACCCAAGCTCATATGACATGCCCAACAATGTGTGATTTTGGGGGGTGTGGACATCCAACTCATGAATGCCAACATGGATCAGTAACAATAGAAGAGATAAATGTTATAGGTAATTTCAATACTATGGGACCGAGGCATCCCGACTTTCATGGAGCTCTCCTAGTGGTAGTGCAAATTCTTGTTCAAATCAACAAACCTCATCGGGTTTCCAAAATCAGCAAAGGCAACTATATCATCCTTTATAGAAAAATCAATTGAGTCTTGAGCAACTTATGAAAGCTTTCATCACTAGGGTAGATGAGAAATCATTAATCAGGATGCAACTATATTGAACTTGGAGAAGCAACTAGGGCATATTGCTACCACACAATCTGAGAGGCCTCAGGAACTGCTGCAGGTGGCTCTGACAAAACTACATGGGAAACTATGATGGCAATATCACTAAGAAGTGAAAAGTTATTGCATAAATATTGTGAAAATTTCAAGTGTAGTTTGATCCCTGAGAGAGTTGAATTGATCGAGGTGCAAGATATTGAAAAGGTTGAAGTTGTGAAAAAAGGCGCTAGGAAAGAGAAGGGTGTACAGAATGTAGAACAGAGAGATGATGAGAGAAAACACATTCCTGTCTTACCATTCCCTCAAAAGGCAAAAAGAGAGAAATGAGACAAGTATTTCAGTTGATTCTTGGAGATGTTAAAAGAATTGTACGCGAATATCTCTTTCAGTAAGTGATAACACTTAAATGTACTCTCTAAGATGGAGGTATCGGTGATAATTAAGCAAAACACATTTATATTCCCGACGGGAGTCGGGGTCGATTCCACAGAGAACAATATAATTGTGATTGAGCTAATAAAGAATCCAAGCATCTTATTGAAATTCAAAGAGCAAAAAGGAAAGATAACGATAGGGGGTTTTAAACTAAAACAAAGGATAAAAGAAAATCAACTAAGAAGATCCTTGCTTTCACCAAGCAAGGGTAACAAAGGAGAATTTGAAATGAGAATTCAATTCACAAGACTTAAACCCAACTAATGCACAAGTAGCCTTGGCAAAGAGTATGCTTAACCGTCTTTCAACCAATCAAGAAAATATCTCGTGTGTTCTCTTGAACCTACATGAGTAAATAATATGCCAACCAAATTAGCTTGGGTAAGTTAGGTTGTTTCTAGCCCCAACTCTTAGATGGGAGTTTTCGGCAATCAAACTATCTCTAACTTTGATCTAGAGTGGAAATCCCAAATCTCAACTATTGAACCTTTACCAAATTGAAGAACTCCTCTCCCAAGCAAGAACACAATTAGTATGCTAAGTCAATATTTGCAACCATCAAATATATAATTAAAGCATGAATAATTCAATAGACCCACAAAATTTAATCAAGAGAAATCACAAGATAAGAATTCAAATACCCAAATTAAGTATTATCTCTAATACAAAACCCAAATCTCAATTCAACAATTACACCTACAATTTATCACTTAAGAACAAGAGTTGAAGAATGGAATTTAAGAATTTTACAATATAAATCATCCAAATCTTCACTCCTATGGTGTAGGGTGATGAACTTGTTCTCCAAGCTTTCCAAAATATGTGAATATTGAAAAATATCATTCCAAGATGGCTCAGAAGTTTATTATGTGAGATGGGGTTTCCAAAGGTGTGAAATGACAAATTGGAACTTGTCTGGAATCCATCAGCCGCTCCTGCGATATTTTAGCCATAGGAGCATGACCGCTGTGGCGATGTTCCTAGCGTAGGGGCAGGACCGCTATGGCACCATTAGTAGCGCAGATGCACTTGTATCAGAATAGCACGTATGCTACTAGTATACTATTTTCTCCGCAGCTGCAGAAGCACTGTTGTGACTCAGATGGCGCAGGGGAGGTGGACCTGGACACTTCAGTGGTGTCTTCTCATTTTTATTCTAATTTTTGTCCCTTTTGTCATTCCTCGAGGCTACCCCCTAGACACAACATGGAGCTTTGTGTCACAAGTGACCCCAAGTTAACCCATGGCATGGCATATCTATACCATTTCAATTAAAACATGCACTGTGCGGAAGCTAAAAATAATTAATAACTGAAGTAGGGAAAACCCAAAATGCTTGAGTATATAAAATATATGACAGAGTATAATGAAGTCTGAAAACAACACTAACAACTCAAGCTGAATCTAGTCTATGTATGAAAGCCTCTAACTGATATGAGTTGCTGGGACATGCCCCCAGCTAACTCTAACAATCTAAAAACAGAAATAAGAAGACTAAAAAGCAAAGCATGTCTATCGTCCTCGGACTGTGAGGACGCACCAACGAAGCTGATGAGTATGGACTGGAAGTCAACTAAGCACGGTCTGGATACTGAACACCTGAACCTACATAATAAAATGATGTAGCACAAAAGTATGCGTCAGTACTTTGAATGTACTGAGCATGCAGGATATGTGCTAAGCTGGACAATATAGAACTGAACATAGAAATAGATATACTGGCATCTAACTGAAATCCAAACTGAATGCAACAACCAAGTACAAATCATGAATATAACAGCCTGAACTGTATACTGAAATAAATACTGAATACATGGTCAATGCAACATAAATCTGACTGTGGGAGGTACTGTTAACCGACATACCCCAAGTTGAGATAACTATGGGGCCAACCTCTAACCCTGGATGGAAGGGTGTTCATACCTTGCCAAGGGTACAAACAAGTATGACGTGGATCCACTACTGATGTCCACAAGGGACAAGGATGTGCAGCCTAGTCTGACAGTTGACTCCTTTAGTACCTGTGGTGGCGCCGTAGTTCTGTGACTTGGGGACTGCTACTAAAGGTCCTAGCCTAAAATGATAGATAAGCCTTCATCCCCTCGTCCGCTCAATACTAAGTCTACTCCCAACTGAATATAAGCAACAATGCATTGAAATAATGGATAGCTCAAAGTACTGATAATTAACTGAGAATGCAACATACATATACTAAAAGATATGGCATTCAAATTCTGAAGCATGATTGTTTGTCTAAACTGCCTAGCAATCATAAGCTATGAAGTACTGGGATTAACATAAGCTAGGGTTTCTGGGTCATATACAAAAAGCTATGCTAATTCTCCAAGAACATGTAATTGGTACCATGGAAGCTATAACAACTGCATTACAATGAATCCCTAAGATTTAGGAACCCTAGGTCTAAACAGTTCATGGAGAAACTGAGGAACTGACTGAAATCTAGGGACCTAATGGTGAAAGAAACCCACTAGTGAAATACCACATACATAATGAAGAGAACTATGGAGAAATCCTTTGGATTTCGGGGTTGAACTTGAAGACGACCTCTACTTGTTCTTGGGAGAAAACTATCGCCTTTTTCTCTTCTTTTCTTTCTAAGCCTAATGATTTTAGGAGAATTAATGTTTTAAGTAGTTTTTGACTAGTTAATTAGTCTTAGATGACATAAAATGACGTAGCTTAGGACTTAAAAGATAAAGGAAAAGTATGAAATAACCCTGCAAAAATTAAAAGAAATCTGCTGAAAATCACGACTCAAGGATCATGACTTGGTTGATGGACCATACTCCTAGATGACGGACCATCAACTGAGTTGTGGTCCTGCCCATAAGTGTAGGGGGTTCTATTATCTAAGGGAACTATGACCCACAGGACAGACCATACTCCTGAATTACGGTTCATCATATGGATCATGGTTCCTGGGACTTTGGTCTGGCCTAGGGATTCCATGAGTCAAAGGATGAACCGTGCTTCTGAAGAATGGTCCATAACCTGACTCATGATTCCTGAGTCCTTAACTAAGGGTCCTCTGATTAGGGGAAAACATGAGTGATAGGACGGACCGTGGTTCTAAACTACGGTCCGTGATCCCATCCGTGGTTCTGAGAAAGGCAAATTTTACTTCTCTGATCTTTGGATCCACAAGTCAAACGACGGTTCGTAAGCCTGGACTACGGACCATGATCCAACTCGTGATTCTTGGGACATAAACTGGGGGTCTACTGGAAATGGGGAATATGGACAAGATGAAGGACCGTTCTTCCAAACTATGGTCCGTAGTTCTTAACCGTCATTCCTAGAAACTTGAGTTTTTTCTGAAATTTTTATTTTCTCCTGGTTATCTGAGCTAAGTCTGGGCTTGGAAGTTCTGGGGTGTTACAATATCACGCCCTTGGGATCATTCGTCCTCGAATGAAGACTAGACAAGCTGAGTTTGGAGGGAAGGAGCTGCCATCCCTACCAATTGAGTACTAGAAACTGATATCTAACTGAACTGATTTCCATTCAAATATGTTGAAATGCAAGGATAACTGATGGAACGAGTTAGTGAGACTGAATTACACAAGAGTAAACTAAGAGACTGTAGAGGAACTATTACCTCAAGATGAAACTGAATTAGAAAGAAATAGGTGAGGATACTTGGCCATCATGGCTTCTTCTGCTTCCCAAGTAGCTCCCTCTACAGACTGATTCCTCTACAAAACCTTTACTGAGGCGACTTCTTTATTTCTCAACCTATGAACGTGACGGTCAAGAATCTCAACTGGAACCTCCTCATAGGTGAGGCTATTCTTCACAACCACACTCTCTAAAGGTACTATCAATGTTGGATCCCTCACACACTTATTTAACAAGGAGATGTGAAAGACTGGATGAACCGTTGCTAGTTCTGCTGGCAACTCTAACTCATAGGCTACATTACTAACCCTTTCTAGGATTCTTTTAAGGAACTACATACATGGGACTGAGCTTTCCTTTCTTGACAAATCTCATCACCCCTTTCATGGGTGACACCTTCAGGAAAACCCAATCATCGATTTTAAACTCTAAGTCCCGTCTCCTCATATCTGCATAGGACTTCTGACGACTCTGAGCTGTCTTAAGCCTTTCATGATGAGCTAGAATTTCTCCATATCCTCATGAACCCAATGTGGCCCAATCAAGGCTGCTTCACCTACTTCAAACCAACCAACCGACGATCTGCATCTATGCCCATAGAGTGCCTTATTTGGGGTCATCTGAATACTGGAGTGGAAACTGTTATTATAGGCGAACTCTATGAGGGGTAGGTGGTCATCCCAACTACCCTTGAAATTGATCACGCAAGCTCTCAAAATGTCCTCTAAGGTCTGAATGGTACGCTCTGCCTGACCATCCATCTGCAGATAAAATGTTGTACTGAGACTCACCTGAGTACCAATACCTTTTTGAAATGATCTCCAAAAATAAACATAAATTGAGGACCCCTAAATGAGATAATAGACAAGGGGACCCCATACAACCTGACTATCTCGCTGATGTAGAGCCTGGCATAATCCTCCGCAGAATCTATAGTCTTGACTGCCAAGTAGTGAGCCAACATGGTAAATCAGTCCACTATCACCCAAATAGAGTCATGCTGTCTGCGAGTACATGGTAAACCCGTAATGAAATCAATGTTGAACACTTCCCACTTCCAAGTAGGAATGCTAATCTCCTGAGTCACACCTCCTGGTTTCTGATGTTCTACTTTAACCTGCTGACAGTTGGGACACTTAGCTATAAAATCTGTGATATCCCTTTTTATGCTGTTCCACTAATAGACTTCCCGTAGATTATGGTACATCTTAGTGGCACCCGAATGAATGGAATATCTAGAATTATGGGCTTCTGTATGGATCTGTTGCCTCAACTCACGCACCTTAGGAACACATAAGCGACCCTGATAACAAAGCACACCATCTCCTCCTTGGGAGAAACCCTCAACTCTCTGCTGATGAACTGCACTTTTCAGCTGAAACAATATGGGATCACTATCCTGTTTCTCTTTAACCTCCGCTACCAAAGAAGATTCCGATCCATTTTGGAAAATCTCACTACCATCTGACGTGTCCATAAGGAAAACTCCTAAACAAGCAAGCTAGTTAACATCTCTGACTAATTCTCTCTTCTCTTCCTCAACAAGTGATATGTTGCCCATGGACAGTCTGCTGAGGGCATCAGCCACTACATTGGCCTTACTCGGATGGTGGAGCACATTCATATCATAGTCTTTGAGGAATTTAAGCCATCTCCTCTGAAAAAGATTCAACTCTTTATGGGTGAACACATACTTGAGGCTTTTATGATATGTGAACACATCAATATGAACACCATACATGTAGTGTCTCCAAATCTTTAGAGTAAACACAACTGTTGTAAGTTCTAAGTCATAAGTTTGGTAGTTCTTCTCATGGACCTTAAGCTGTCTGGAAGCATAGGCTATGACCTTACCTTGCTGCATCAAAACACAACCCAGGCCGACTTTGGATGCATCGCAATAAACCACATAACCATATGAACCCTCTGGTAGAGTCAAGATAGGAGTTGTAGTCAACCTAGTCTTCAATTCTAAGAAACTTTTCTCACACTCATCTGACCACTGAAACTTGACCTTTTTCTGAGTCAACTTGGTCAATGGGGCAGCTATGAACGAAAATCCTTCAACAATCCTCCTGTAGTAACCGACCAAACCCAAGAAACTTTTGATATCTGTTAGAGAGGTGGGTCTAGGTCAGTGCCTTACTACCTCAATTTTTTGAGAATCCACTCGTATCCCTTTACTGGATACCACATGACCAAGGAAAGTGATAGACTGCAACCAAAATTCACATTTGCTGAACTTAGCAAATAGCTGGCGATCTTTGAGAGTTTGCAGAACAACCCTCAGATGAGTCATATGATCTTCCTCATTCTGGGAATACACGAGGATATCATCAATAAAGACGATGATGAGTAAGTCCAAATACTATTTTAACACCCTGTTCATTAAGTCCATGAAAGCTGCAGGAGCATTGGTTAGTCCAAAGGACATGACTACAAATTCATAGTGACCATACCGAGTCCTGAAGGCAGTCTTTGGGATATCACAATCCATGACTATGAGCTAATGATAGCTGGATCTGAGGTATGTCTTGGAAAAATAACTAGCACCCTAAAGCTGGTCAAACAAGTCATCAATCCTTGGGATGGGATATTTGTTCTTGATTGTGACTTTGTTCAACTGGTGGTAGTCAAAGCACATCCTGAGAGAATCATCTTTCTTATGCACGAACAACATTGGAGCAACCTATGGAGAGATGCTGGGTCTGATGAAACCCTTATCTAAAAGGTCTTTTAGTTATTCTTTCAATTCCTTAAGCTCAACTAGAGACATTCTTCAAGGAGGAATCAAAATAGGCTGGGTATCTAGAAGGAGATCTATTCTCTAGTCGATTTCCCTTTCGAGAGGATCTCCAGGAAGATCTTCTGGGAACACTTCTGGAAACTCACTTACTACTGGAACTGACTCGAGAGTTGGGGTTTTGGATTTTGAAACCTTAACCCAAACAAAATGATAGATATACCCTTTGGAAATCATTTTTCTGGCCTCTAGGTAGGAGATGAAATTACCTAAAGGCAATGAGTTATTACCCTTCTATTTTAAGAATGGCTCATTTGGACACTGGAACCAAACGATACTAGTTCTATAATCGACTGAGGCATAACAAAAATGTAACCAATCCATGCCTATAATGATATCAAAATCTACCATTTCTAACTCTACAAGATCTGCCGAGGTGACTTTCTGGGAAACTATGACAGGGCAATTTCTGTATACCTGTCTAGCTATAACTGGGTCACCAACTAGAGTAGAGACTGAGAAGGGTTCCGGGAGGATTTCTGGACTAACACTGAAGTTTACTGCTATATATAGAGTTATAAATGAAAGTGTATCCCCTTGATCTAACAATGCATAGACATCAATAATAAAGACTCACAACATACCCGTGACCATATCAGGCGAGTCCTCCTGATCCCGTTGAGCCTGAAGAGCATACAACCTGTTCTAGAGCTGACAACCACCTGTACCAGATGAGGCACCCTGTTGAGTGGGGCGACCTGCTCGAGCTGCAGTAGAACTAGTCTGATTCTGTGGGCGAACATCCTTGCCCTTTTGAGAAGCTGCTGGACAATTCCTCATCATGTGGCCTGGCTTATCGCTCCCACAGCAATTTCCACTACCTGTCAGGCACTCACCTTGGTGGTTTCTACCACACTTCTTACACACTGGATGAGTACGCCGACTAGTGACTGCACCTTGGGACTTAGAGCCAAATGCTCTATCTAGTCACTCCTTCTTGAACTTAGGCACCGGGGCCCTAGCAGAAGATGGAGCTGGTGCTAAATTTCTCTGATGAAACTGAGAGCGACTGCCACCCTCTGACCTCTGCTGAAAGTAGCTAAAATCACCTGTCCTAGCTCTCTTACTATCTCCTCCCCTTTCCTTGATCTTCTCCTCTTCAATCTACTGAGCATAAGTAAAAAATCTGGAGAAATCCATCTTCTTAATCAGCATAGCTATCTTGCACTTCTTGACTACATCATTCGATACACTAGATACAAACTTGCTCATTCTGCTTCAGATTAATGAATTCCTAAACCTTGGCTTCCCTGAGCTCTAGTCAGAAAAAATAGTCCAGAAAAGATGTCTTGAAAAGATTCCAAGTCACTAGTCGTGCATTAGCACAACTAGATTCCTTCCATTATTGGTACCAAGTGTAGGACACTCCCTTCAATTGATAGGCGGCCAAATCTGCACCCTCGACTGGAGTGACACCCATAATGTCTGTCACCTTCTGAATATCATCTAAAAACTCTTGGGATCCTCTTTTAACTTAGACCCATAAAATTCTGGAGGTTTTATCCGAGTGAAATCCCAGATCCTTGTTGTAACAGTGTTAGTTTGAGGTAGAGCTGGTGCCGCAGCCTGCTGATTTACCTGGGCGGTCATAGCCTGAGCAAGCACTTGGAAAGTAGCCCTGATTTTGGCATGCGTGACTTGCTCATTCAATGGGTCTGCTGGAGCTGGCTGATTCCTAGCGTTAGCTTTTCTGGGAGGCATTTTTCTAAAATGTGTAAAGCAAAAGTTAGAATAGAAGGAGATTAAATAGAGGTTACACACTATAGCACAAACTGGAAATGAACGAAGGGAAGGTTTTCCTAATGACATCTCATAGCTCTTTCCCCATAAGTGTGGCGCGCTTCACACCCATGAAGAATACTCTACTTGATGCGACTTTCAGACACCCTAGGACACTTGAACCTTATACTTTGATACCAAGTTTGTCATGCCCCGAGGCTACCCTATGGACACAACACAGTACTTGGTGTCACAAGTGACCCCAAGCTAACCCATGGCATGTCATATCTATACCATTTCAATTAAAGCATGCATTGTTCGGAAGCTAAAAGCAATTAATATTTGAAGTGGGCAAAACCCTAAATGCCTGAGTATATAAAATATATGAGAGAGTATAATGAAGTCTGAAAACAACACTAACAACTCAAGCTAAATCTAGTCTATGTCTAAACGCCTCTAACTGATATTAGTTGCTGGGACATGCCCCCAACTAACTCTAACAATCTAAAAATGGAAATAAGAAGACTGAAAACAAAGCATGTCTATCATCCTTGGAATATGAGGACTCACCAATGAAGCTGCTGAGTATGGTCTGGAAGTCGACTAAGAATAGTCTGGATACTAAACGTCTGAACCTACATCATAAAATGATATAGCACAAAAGTATGTGTCAGTACTTTGAATGTACTGAGCATGCAGGCTATGTGCTAAGCTGGACAATATAGAACTGAACATAGAAATAGATATACTACCATATAAATGAAAGTCGAACTGAATGCAATGACCAAGTACAAATCATGAATATAACATGTTGAACTGAATACTGAAATAAATACTGAATACATGGTCAATGCAACATAAATCTGACTGTGGGAGGTACTGTTAACCGACATACCTGAAGTTGAGCTAACTATGGGGCCAACCTGTAACCCTGGATGGAAGGGTGTTCATACCTTGCCAAGGGTATGAACAGTTCTGACGTGGATCCACTACTGATGTCCACAAGGGACAGAGATATGCAACCTAGTCTGACAGCTGACTCCTTTAGTATACCTACGGTGGTGCCATAATTCTGTGACTTGGGGACTACTACTAAAGGTCTTAGCCTAAACTGACAGCTAATCCTTCATCCCCTCGTCCGCTTGGTACTAAATCTACTCCTAACTGAATATAAGAAATAATGCACTGAAATAATGGATAGCTCAAAGTACTGATAATTAACTGAGAATGCAACATACATATACTGAAAGATATGGCATTCAAATTCTGAAGCATGATTGTCTGTCCAAACTTCATAGAAAGCGTAAGCTATGAAGTACTAGGATTAACATAAGCTAGGGTTTCTGGGTCTTATACAAAAAGCTATGCTAATTCTCCAAGAAAATGTAATTGGTACTATGAAAGCTATAACAACTGCATTACAATGAATCCCTGTGATTTAGAAACCCTAGATCTGAACAATTCATGGAGAAACTGAGGAACTGACTGAAATCTAGGGACCTAATAGGTGAAATGAACCCACTAGTGAAATCCCACATACCTGATGAAGAGAACTACGGAGAAATCCTTTGGATTTCAGGGCTGAACTTGAAGAAGACCTCTGCTTGTTCTTGGGAGAAAACTATCGCCTCTTTCTCTTCTTTTCTTTCTAATCATGATGATTTTAGGAGAATGAATGTTTTAGGTAGTTTTTTACTAGTTAATTATACTTAGACGATGGAAAACAACGTAGCTTAGGCCTTAAAAAAAGGAAAAGTCCAAAATACCCCTTGGAAAATTAAAAGAAATCTGCTGAAAATTGCGGCTCAGGGATCATGACTTGGTTGATGGACCGTACTCCTAGACGATGGACTGTCAACTGAGTTGTGGTCCTGCCTAGGAGTCTTAGAGGTTCTCTGATCTAAGTGAACTATGACCCATAGGACGGACCGTAGTCATGAATGATGGTTTTTCATGTGGCTCTGGTTCCTGGGACTTTGTCTGGTCTGGGGATTCCACGAGTCGAAGGACAGACCGTGGTTCTGAAGAATGGTCCATAACCTGACCCGTGGTTCCTGAGTCCTGAATTGAGAGTCCTTTGATTAGGGGAAAACACGAGTGAAAGGATGGACCGTGCTTCTAAACTACGATCTGTGATCCCATCCGTGGTTCTGAGGAATGGAAATTTTACTTCCCTGATCTTTGGATCCATGAGTCAAATGATAGTTCGTAGTCCTAGACTATGGCCCGTGATCCAACTCGTGGTTACTGGGACATAAAATGGGGGTCTAATGGAAATAGGGATTACGGACAAGATGACGGACCGTGCTTGTATACTACGGTCCGCGGTCTTAACCATCATTCCTGGAAACTTGATTTTTTTTTGAAATTCTTATTTTCTCCTGGTTATCTGAGCTAAGTCTGGGCTTGGAAGTTCTGGGGTGTTACACCTTTTATTTCCACTTGTTCGTAATATCTGAAGAAACACAAATCACCTTAAATATAACCAAAACATGCCATAAGTGATCCCATATCATCATTAGAAGACACAAAAGCATAAGAAAAGAGATATAGATAAGTGGTAAATTCACCACTTATCAATACCCCCAACATAAGTTTTTGCTTGTCCTCAAGCAATTTATAACCAATCTTCAAAGAGATTCCACCTCCTTTAAGCACAAGGGTCATCCACTCATTTTCACAACACACTTATCAAATTAAGCGCAAAGGATATTATTTCAATTGGTACTAATAATTAGTCAATCAGAAGTGTATGCTCAACACAACAATCCCCTAAATTTCACAAACATTTTTAAGAGTTGCAAAGGAATTTCAAATATGTCCAAGTGACAACAACCAATCCTCAAGAAGTGACTTAAGAAAACTAGTACACCAATCATGCTCATTTGACTCCTTTACAGAAAGTATAAAAATCACCACTATCCTAATTAATATGCCCTCACAAGAAAGAAAGTCCCAAAACTTCAAAAAGTATCAAAATCACCACTATCCTAATTCACATGCTCTCATAAGAAAGAAAGTCCCAAAACACTCTATTTACAATAATAAAACAATGGAAAAATGCACAACGCTCACACTCACACTCACAAGGACCTCAAGTATGAACAAGTATCAAACCATAAGATTGTCCTTATTTTCATTCATCACAAACTCAAAAACGATTGGTTGGGGATCTTAACAGACTTTTTAAAGCTTGTAATGCAGGCTTGAGGAAGGGTAGGATAGCATTTTGGATTAGAGTGACTACATCCTCCTTGAAAACTACACAACTTTTTCAATTTGAAACAAAAACCACTTTCTTTCTATTTCAAGCACCACAAAGCACTATTTCACTCATTTCATATGATGCTCCGATTTTTATCATTCTATTCACCTTGGAGGATTCATTTCCTTTCCTTTCTATCCTCTTTTCCATTCATTATTGCTTTCTTTTTACATTTTTTCTTCTTTTTGATAATTCTTTTAGGATTCGACCAACAAACCAAGATTTACTCACTTAGCATTCCTCCAAAGTACTTCTTCATCACCCCAAACTTAAGCTTTTAGCCTCGATTTCACACTTGTATAGTTCAAACACGGATGGGTCCAAAAGAGGGACACATTTTCAACATGGTTCAAGCCTTGTATTAAGGTTGCCAAAGAAGAGTATTAGGCTCAAGAGGAGTGACTAGTGATATCATTTGAGTGCAATGGTGGGATTTAAAGGCTTAGTAGGCTTCCAAAAAACACAAAGAAGGCCTAAGATCATTTCTCCAACCAATCACAATTTAAATTAATTCTTAAACGACTAACCGGGCAAGTTCTAGATGAAACAAGCAAGTACGAGGATTATTCAACAAAACTCACCACACATGGCATGCAAACTATTCAAGGTGGGTCAATTTCTCTTCCTAAACAAGGACAAATAGAGCCTCATTTTGCATCTATGTAATCACTAATTGGTCAAAAGTCACAAAAAGATTAAAGGCACTGTCACAAATACCATTCTTTGCTTTTCAACTATGTAACAAAATTTTTATAAGGGGTATGCTCAATTTAGCTCAATTCACATGCAAGACTAAATCTATTAGTACCAATCAAATCATTATCCAACTTATCTCAAAAGTTGATGATTTGCGCTAAAGAATGATGTCACTCAATCTATCATAGAGATAAATCATCTATCTAAATTGATAAGGCTACTCATAATTCACCAACGTACACACCCCAACACACAATCAATTTCATCCAACCTAGCAGGTACTCAGACTTCCCCTGGCTTCAAACACCAAACAAAGTCATGATTTTTCCTTAAGTATGCCATCATTCGATCAATCATAGGGAATCTTCACTCAAAATAAACTATCTCAACTATCTCAAAATAAACAAATACCAAAAACAACTGATATAATAGATTTCAAACACAACACAAAACCCGAAGCGGATGCAATTGTAACACCCCAGAAATTCTAAGCAAAATCTGAACCATTCCTCATGTATTGTTAGACCCGAACTATGTAAATTTTCTATGTATCTATGTATTAAGACCTATTCTTAAGTTTTGGAGGTGTATTAGATATGAATTAGGGTCATAAATAACCTCTATCTTAAAGTTGAGTTGAAAGCTTCCTTACCGATTGAGTTTTAGTGTAAGATTATTCAAGGGTCAAATTCAAATGATCATAACTCCTAAAGTATGAAGTGATAGGTGGCCTAGTACCCACCAAATTAAATATCTTTGAGTTTTCTTTCCAATTCCACCAACCGTGCATTGATATGAGTCCGAAGTAAAAAGCTATTAGCATTTTATTAAAAAGTGTCTGTCTATTATTTTGATAGACAGTAACCACGAGAGCCATCTAAGGCTCGTTGATCAAACCACGACTAATGGTTTGGGTCCATGAAATTAAACTTTCAGATTAGTTTTTTGCCTTAGAATCACGAGGTTGATTCATGGGTCATGGATCAAACCATGAAACCTGGTTTCCCCTCGTGGAAATCAGTCCAGAGGCCTAAAATTTTTCCTGGAACTCAAATTTTTGTCTGAAACACTTGAGAGGGTTCCACAGGTCGTGGAATGATCCACGGACCATGAAACCCACTTATGGAATCTGCCTATTAGTCTAAAAGAGTGTTTTGAGAACCACGATCTCCATCCACGGATCGTGGTTCATTTTACGGGCGGTGATTCATGTCCGTAGAAACCTGTGATGAAATTTTTAGCAATTTTTCAGACTCTTTTTCTTGGGGTATTTTTGTAATTTTCCACTCTTTTAAATCCTAAGTTAAGTCATTTTGGGCAAGTTAGAAGGGGTTTTATTCCCACTTAGCCTAAGTTCTCTTCCATTCTCTCAATCAAGTTCCAAGGAAAGAAAAAAGGTCCAATTCTCCCAAGCTCCAAGCTAAGGATTCCATCTTCAAGCCTCCATCCCTCAAGTCCTAGATTAAGAAATCTTTTAATTCAAGTATGTGAGTATTCAATAAGGGGTTCCTTTCATCCTAGTGCCCAAAACCCCAAGTTTTTACTTGATTTATGTACTTGTGAAATTAGGGTTCTTACCCAAATTGGGGAAATCTTAGGTATTCAATTTTAAGGCTCCAATTCATGGTTTCTCATCCCTTACCCATGATTTATTTGAGATTCCTTAAGTATTTTCAAAAGCCCATGTATTTAGATAACATGACCTCAAATATCATGTAATTTTATGCCTAATTCTTCAAGCTATGAACATACAAAGAAAAATATGTTTTGGATTATGGCTATGCTAAGCTTTAAGACTTATGATTTGAGATTGGCATGACATTATATATGTCCTTATGATTTTCAAAATAGTTTTGGCATTAGATATGTCACAAGTATTATATGAGCTATATGTATGATTTGGGAGTAGTATTTAGCACCGAGCTATGAGGGTTCTAGACAATCCAAGTCCAAAAATACATTGCTAGCGTAGGTTAAGAGGGTCATCGCCTATTGGAGAGTGTCTCCTCATGAAAGAGGGTCCTCGTTAGTTGAGAGTGTCTCCTCATGGAAGAGGGTCCTCATTAGTTGAGAGTGTCTACTCTATCCCGATAGGCATTATGAAAGTGGTTCCACGCTATGTTATGAATGATGCCCCATGCCTTGTCAAGGTTTGGGGTAGCTTTGCCAACTAGGGTTATATCATTGGATTCCATGAATCTCTTATGGTCTATGTCGGTTAAGAGAACCTCCCACATAAATCAACTTTTGCTTAAAAAATGTATTGACTCTTTGCTTTCAAATTTCGAACTTACTACTTACGATTTAGGATTATGACTATGTTTTTAGCTTATGATATTGCATTGAGTCATTACATTACAGATTTTACTATAATCATATTATTTCAGCTTTAAGTATGATTTAAGCATATTTTATCATAACACATGCATATTTCACATACTCAGTACATCCTATAGTACTGACCGCATACCTCTTTGTGGTGCATCTTATTATGATGTAGATTCTGTAGCCGCTCCCAAACTTATGGCTAGTAGATCAGCAGCCCATCCAGTTAGCTTAGTGAGTCCTCCTTATTTGAGGACTTAGAGTTTAACTTTATTTCAGTATTTTAGTTTATTTATTCAGTTTTCAGTAGTTAGAGTTTGCTTTGGACTTGTCCTAAAAACTCGTTAGTAGTAGAGGCTTTCAAACATAGAGTCAAATATTCATATGTATTTAGATTGTCATTCTTAGACTTATAATTGTACAACAGATTAAGTTGCTCATTACTTCAGTTAAGCTTCAATTCTATATGTTTATATTCAGCTTTTAAGTCATGCTAATGCCAAAGGGTTAGCTTGGGATCATTTGTGGTCTCAGATCCCGTCTGACATCCAGGGGGTAGCCTCAGGGCATGAAAAACTTGATATCAGAGCATCAGGTTCAAGAGTCTTAGGGTGTCTAAAATATGCATTAAGTAGAGTCTTTTTCATGGGTGTGAAGTGCGCCACACTTATGAGGGAGAGGCTATAAGGCATTCTAGGAAAAACTTCACTTCTTTCATATTCTTTATCATCCGATAGAGTTTAACTCTATTTATCCTCCAAACATATGCGTTGTTCCCAGTTTTGCTGTCTATACCTCATGTATGAGGTGCCAGAAGTAGTAAATATCAGATTATCTATCAGCGAGGTGCTCTCAGTTTCTCTTCCAGAAACTTGTTACTAATTATTCCGTAAGAGGGAAAAGTGTGTACCTAGATCCTTGGGTATTGTTGCCACGTGATATATATTGGGTTGTAAGCTACTAGTAGTAGAATGAACCTAGAGACAGAAATAAGAAGTCAAAAGTATGGTAGCCTAGATGGGAGAATGATAGTTAATTGGAGTATGTATTTAGATTTGTGTTTTATTAGATGGGTAATTGGATGATATATCCCTTGGCTTGGATTAAAGAGTGGTAAGTTGTTGTGCTAGTATAGACCAAGTATAGGATGTAAGCGAAAGGATGATAGTATGGAGCGATAATAATAATTTTGTGGGATTTATCTGGTAGGCATGGTATAGTGTAATGTAAGAGTTTAAGTTGATAAGTTGCAGCAAGTGTGAATATGTAAGCATGATACATATACATACGTGGACTAGAGAATGATAGAAGATTTGAGCCTCTCAGTATAGGCTTTAACGCGTTTGGTGTGGTGAGTAGTAGAAACAGAAAACTTTGGGAGTTAGAACTATGTAAGCTTGACATGTTATAATGAGGGATAAGCTGGAAGTTATAAGTATGGTATGGACAACTCTTATATGAGATAGAAAAGTTGAGGCCAAGACTTTTAAGCGAGGGAGAGCCCTAGACCATAGAAGGAAGTGTATACTCAGACTAGCTTCTAGGGTAGTGTTTGCTCTGTTAGAATAAAATGATCATAGTTCTGGTTAGAGGTTAGCGAGAGGTACACATACTTAGAACGTAGCATGAATCTAAGGGGGAGATGGTGGGACGTAGAATCTGTTAGATTTTAGAGACTCAGGTAGCGATGCTAATGGGTGTCAGAATAGAGTTAGGAGGGGTGCATAGACTTATTTCTATCCTAGCACCTTAAGTATACTTCCCTCATTAAAAATACCATAGTCATGTCATGTATTCCAGTGCCATGGTCTTAATTTAAATTCACAAACTTCATGCGGATTTACGCCCTTACTCAGTTCCTAGAACAAATAGAAACTACTCCAGACAGCGATTCCAATCTTACTCTATGATTCTATATATTCCAGCTTTACACTATGATACTTGTTATATATGAAAGATCATGTCTCACACTATGCTCATCTCTATATAATCAGTCCTCAGACATGCCTTAGTGTCTAATGAAATCATGCTACATCATGTATATGCTCATACTAGATTTTTCAAATAATTTGTGCTTGTGATTTTCTTACTCTAACCATGCTTTGTATGTCCAGGATATGAGACACTCATGCCCTTTCACTTGACTTCTCAAACCCCACCTTGAGTGTCTAGATCAAACTAAGTGTAAGTCAAGACTGATCAGTATTCCTTCATTCGTGATGCTCATGCTCCCACTCTATTCTCTTAGTGATCTTGGTTTGTGTTGTCATAGTCATTAGTAGAGGAAGCTAAGTAGTAGCCTATATGGGAAGTAGTAGGTTGTAAGCGTGGATGAAAGGTGAGGTAAGGATTATTCATGTGAAATAGTTAGATGAGAAATTTCGGTATGTCTCTTTGTAGAAGTTCTTCAAGTTACAACTCTTAGATATGCTAGGGAAGAGGGGAGAAGTCTTGGATAGTATGAGCTAAAAACCACAGGGTGATCATAGTGATAGGCTTGAATGTCATGATGAAATACATGTGGGCTTTTGCTTTGTACGCCTAGTCACCTATTGATTAGAGCTCAAGGTTAGTTGATTTTCGTGATAATAAGGAATATCATTCTTGGGAGGTAACTCTAGATGTAAGAGATTTGATCAAGATAGGCTTGAACATGGTAAAAGAAGGTATTTAGACTAAGACCTTAGTATCTATATATGCACTAGTGAAAATTTTAGTTTCAACTGGTAAGTGTGGTATTCTGTGAAGTTAGTGCAAGCAAAAGGTATTCCTATGCTTAAAAGCTGCCATCCATATTGTTTAAGGGGGGAGAAGTCTAGTTCTTATTCTCTTCCCAAGGTGCTCCTATCTTATGTCAGTAGCTTCAGCTTGTAAGACACTGCAATTCTCACATTAGATCAGTTCATACCTACCGGTAATCATCTCTAAGTCCAGAAGGCCCTATGTTCAGTTCCGTTCATGGTAGCAAGCTCAGTTTAGAAGAGAATAGTTTTCTCGTATAGTTACCTCTCTTAGTTTCATGTCCTTTTCAGTTAACTATGATTTTTAAGAATGTGCTTGTTGTTTATGAGTTTCAGTTGAGTCCCTACTCTTAATCCAAACCAGTTATCATATTAGACATTTAGTTTCATGTACCATCAGTTGTTCTCATGCTCTCAGTATGCATACATGCCTCATGAATTCAGCTCAGTTTATAATTCAGTCAAAAATCAGTTATCATGTAAATACTTCAGCTCTTAGAATTCATTTGATGGGATTGCAACCCATTCCCCCTACACTCTCAACTTATTAGTCTTATTTGAGGATGAATGATCCCAAGGGGGAGTTATTGTAACACCCCAGAATTTCTAAGCCAAATCTGAATTGTTCTTCATGTATTGTTAGACCTGAACTAGGTAAATTTTCTATGTATCTATGAATTAAGACCTATTCTTAAGTGTTGGAGGTGTAGTAGATATTAATTAGGTTCATAAAAAACCTCTAGCTCAAAGTTGAGTTAAAAGCTTCCTTACCGATTGAGTTTTAGTGTAAGATTTTTGAAGGTTCAAATTCAAATGATCATAACTCTTAAAATATGAAGAGTTAGGTGTCCTAGTACCCACTATATTAAATATCTTTGAGTCTTCTTTCCAACGCCACTGATTGTGCATTAATACACATTAGAAGTAAAAAGTTATCCATATTTTATTAAAAAGTGTCTGTCTGTCATTTTGACAGACAGTAACAATGAAAGCCATCTACGGCTTGTGGATCAAACCATGACCCGTGGTTTGGGTCTGAGAAATTCAAATTTCAGATCAGTTTTTGGCCTTAGAATCACGAGGGTGATCCAAGGGTCGTGGATCAAACCACGGACCATGGTTTTCCCTCGTGGAAATCAGTCTAGAGGCCTGAAAGTTTTCCTGGAACTCAACTTTTTGTCTGAAACACCTGAGAGGGTTCCACGGGTCGCGGAATGATCCACGGACCATCAAACCCACTTATGGAATCTGCCTATAAGCCTAAAAGAGTGGTTTGAGAACCACGATCTCCATCCACGGATCGTGGTTCATTCTACGGGCAGTGATTCATGTCCGTAGGAACCTGTGATGAAATTTTTAGCAGTTTTTCAGACACTTTTTCTTGGGGTATTTTTGTAATTTCCCACTCTTTTAAATCCTAAGTTAAGTCATTTTGGGAAAGTTAGAAGGGGTTTTATTCCCACTTAGCCTAAGTTCTCTTCCATTCTCTTAATCAAGTTCCAAGAGAAGAAAAGATGTCCAATACTCCCAAGCTCCAAGCTAGGATTCCATCTTCAAGCCTCCATCCCTAAAGTCCTAGATTAAGAAAGCTTTAAATTCAGGTATGTGGGTATTCAATAAGGGGTTCCTTTTAGCCTTGTGCTTAAAACCCCATGTTTTTACTTGATTTATATACTTGTGAAATTAGGGTTCTTACCCAAATTGGGGAAATCTTATGTATTCAGTTTTAAAGCATCAAGTCATGGTTTCTCATCCCTTACCCATGATTTATTTGAGATTTCTTAAGTGGTTTCAAAATTCCATGTATTGAGAATGGATTCTAGTATGATTTCACTAAATTGCATGTTTTCAAGCTAAATTGGCATGTTTAGATAACATGACCTCAAGTATCATAAAATTGCATGCCTAATTTATTAAAGCTATGAACTTAGAAAGAAAAGTATGTTTTGAATTATCGCTATGCTAAGCTTTAAGACTTATGATTTGAGATTGGCATGACATTAGATATGTCCTTATGCTTTACAAAACAGTTTTGGAATTAGATATGTCACAAGTATTATATGACCTATATATATGTTTTTGGAGTAGTATTTAGCACCGAGCGATGAGGGTTCTAGACAATCAAAGTCCAAAACTACGTTACCAGTGTAGGTTAAGACGACCCTCATTAGTTGAGAGTATCTCCTCATGAAAGAGGGTCCTCGTTAGTTGAGAGTTTCTCCTCATGGAAGAGGGTCCTCGTTAGTTGAGAGTATCCCCTCTAGCCCGATGGGCATTTTGAAAGTAGTTCCACGCTATGTTATGAACGTTTCCCCGTGCCTTAGTAAGGTTTGCGACAGCTTTTCCAACTAGGGTTATATAGTTGAATTCCATGTAGCTCTCATGGTCTATGTCGGTTAAGAGAACCTCTCATAGAAATCAACTTTTTCTTAAAGAATTTATTGAATCTTTGCTTTCAGATTTCAGACTTACTACTTATGATTTATGATTATGAATACATTTTTAGCTTATGATATTGCATTGAGTCATTATATTACAGATTTTATTATGATCATATTATTTCATATTTAAGTATGTTTTAAGCATATTTAATCATGACATATGTATATCTCACATACTCAGCACATCCTATAGTACTGATCGCATAGCTCTTGGTGCTGCATCCTATTATGATGTAGATTCTTTAGCCACTCCCAGACTCATGGCTAGTAAATCAACAACTTATCTAGTTAGCTTGGTGAATCCTCCTCATTTGAGGACTTGGAGTTTAAAACTTTATTTCAGTATTTTAGTTTATTTATTCAGTTTGCAGTAGTTAGAGTTAGCTGGAGACTTGTCCCAGCAGCTCGTTGGTAGTAGAGGCTTTCAGACATAGAGTCAAATATTCAACTGTATTCAGATTGTCATTCCTAGACTTATAATTGTACAACAGATTAAGTTTCTCATTACTTCAGTTAAGCTTTTGTTCTATATGTTTATATTTACCTTTTAAGTCATGCTAATTCCAAAGGGTTAGCTTGGGATCATTTGTAGTCTCAGGTCCCATGTTACATTCGAGGGTTAGCCTCAGGGCGTGACATCAATATCAAAAAAAACAACTCCGACAAGGACAAAAACATAACATAATATCCAAAACATAATATCCAACATGGGAAACATCACCCCCAATTAAAAAGTAAAGCATGGTCCTCAATGCAAAATAAAGAAATGAAAAACAAGGGAAATAATGTGGGGCTCCCTGGAGTCTGTGTCAGACTAGAAAACATCGGAGTATGCTGCAACATGCTAAGCAGAGCACTACGCCTCATCATACTCCTCCTCATCACTCTCTTCCTCAGATAGCAAAGAGTACTCCTCGCTATCATCATCCTTGGACACTGGGATCTTCTTGTTTGGCTGCACCCTATTTAAAGATTGCTTTGATACCTCTCCCCATCTTGAACATGAACTTGTTCTTTTTCATTCCAGCCTAAAAATCTTGCTGAAAAGCAGCATAAGACTTAGCAGACTCAACAAAGGCATGCTCAAGCATCCCTACAAAGGCTGTCATTGTGGCAATAGAATCGGCCTGCTACTTCTGGGCATCCAAGTATGACTGCATCTCCACTTTAGTTAAGAGGTCGGATGAAGGTGCTGGCTATGTAGAGCTACTGGGAATATGGATCATGATGTCCCAGATGGAGTCTAACTGAGAAGCAATCAACCCAAAGGGTCCCTCAACTTGAGTGCCCTGAGAGGAGGGATGCAAGTCCACTACTATATCAATCTTCCTCTTCTTGCTTTGCGGTAAACCTCCTTCTCCCTGCACCCTTAATAGATGGTAAGCTTTCTTAGGTGATACCCAATGATCCCCAGGACATTCAGGAACCTTAGCCAACTGACAGAGCTCAGTAATCAAGAAAGGGAACATCAAAGTAGGGCTGTCCTGAAGCAAAGACTCCTTCAGCTTTTAGACTATTTAGTGACAAACATTCACATGAATGCCATCAAGAATGCAAGAGATCATCTTGGACCGATGAGGAGAGACACCAGATTTATGCTCGGTAGGTGACACTCGGCTGCAAATAATTACTAGCCACATATTTGCTTCAACCGTGAAGGTCTTTGATGATATGGACTTGAGTGTGCTTACCCAACTCACTGTCGCTCCCTGAGGTCACAACTTAGACACTATCCAAGTGCCCAAACATGAATCCTTTTGTTGTATAGGCTCAAGTGGATGGTTGGGCAGCCTATAGTGTGCATTAATCTATTCTGGCCCAAATTTCACAACTTTCCCCCTAATAATGAGTTTCGGCTTGTTGAAGTCCATATGCTTTAAGGTTTCATAGAACTCTCTCACCCATTCCTCATTTGATTCACAAGGGTTAGGTATGAAACATGTCCATACCGTAGTCACAAGACGCTCATAGAAATCAGGGAGGCGCGCCGCTAAATTCATCTCATCTATCCCCCTCTCAAGTTTTATCCTTTTTTCAAGGAGATTATTGTAATAATGATGCTGACAGTCATGATATATGAACCTTGAGGTGTCAAATGGTGCTTCCACAACATCCTCCCCAATATCATCACCTAAAGTTTCACCATCGATAAGGTTGTGGTCCATTTTCGAAGCTTCAAGTACCTAAAAATGTAGAATCAAGTTAGAAGGAGTGTATGAAACTATTCAGCAATTCAAAACCAAGCATGTGGGTGAAAGAAATATTTTTTAAAGGCTCAAGAAGAAATGGCTACACCGCTACTATTTGCAGAAATTCTGCTCAGTAGCCGCACCTGCAGAATTTTTATCGCAGGTGCAGAGGTGCTATGGAGGTCATTCCCAATGCACTTGTGATTTATTGAAATTTTAGGACTGCCACAGTGGTGGCCTAGTCAGCGCAGGTGCGGCATCGCCCCTGCGCCTTCAGGGCAGCACCTGCGGCTTCGTCTTTTTTAACAAAAATTATCCAAACAGCCAGTTGTTATACATGATTTAAACATTCTTTTATGATAGGAATTGCACTCAAACTTCAAATTCCTTAACATACTATTGCACAAGCACATTTAATCATGATTTACAACCAAATTGTACAATTTAAAACTCATGCCCTAAGTTGCCTTGATTTGACACCATTGTGCATACTTCAAAAATCAGAGACACACCAAAATTTAACTTCAAAAAGCAGCCTTCAAGTTAAAAGAAATTAGAGCACATACCTTGAAGATTTATGGAGAGATTAGACTTGAAACCTTGTGTCCTTTTCTTTCTTCAAAAACCAAAAATCCTCTCCCATTTTCCTTTGAGGATCCTCTTGTTTTGGAATTGTGAGGTACAGTGTGTGAGAGTGAGAGAAAGATAATGAGAGATTAGGGTGTTTAAAGGAGAGGGGGATAGAAATGGCTTACATAGAATTTGGGGATTTGAAAGGGTGCTTTGCCTTTTTGATCTGTGGTAAAGAGGTCGACAGGTGCACCTGCGGTGGTTTGGCTGCAAGTGCATCATCGCCCTTGCATGTGTCTTACTTCCATTATGCCATTTGGTAGGTCAGTAACCTGCGTCGCTATGACATTTTTACCACTCTGGCACTAGCTCTCGTATGTCAAAATCAGTGCACATGCGGGATTTTTCATCTCAAGTTTGCCTCATCTGGAAAGTTCAGCCAAGTTTTTTCTCAGCTACTGGTTCGGGGTGCGATGGATGATGTGACACACATAACTCTAGGTGCAAAATGCACCATATTTGCATGTTTTGACCTTTTTGGATGCTTTACTATTTTGAAGTGCGATTGCATGTGAAACGCGCACACTTCCGGGAGAAAAATGCACCCATTTTGCATGTCATTTTAGCACCCTTTTTGGCCCTTGATTGGATTATTATGAGTCCTCAACTTCTCATCCTGCCCAAATAAACTCAAAAATACTTAAAACTTTATGTATTAGTCAAAAAATTACAAACTAAACTATTCTAAATAAAAAGAAAAAATTGTAAACCTTCAAAATTTTGAAATGATGGGTTGCCTCCCATCAAGCGTACAATTTAACATCGTGGCACGATGCAAGTTACCTCATAATCTAGATCTCCACTTGGATGATTTGAACCTTTTACCTAAATTTGAATCGAGCTTCCGGTGACAATCACGGGGTGAAGGTGAGAACATGAGAAGGCCATTTTCTTAGTGTCTCATTTTTGCACTTTTTCACCTTCAATTGAAGAAGGCCGTATTGCCTTCTTTCAACAACAAACTTAAAACCACATAAACCTCGATGCATCCTCCTTCCAAGGTCTTTCGAAAGATTGATTACTTTGACTTTCATCCATTCAACCAAACTTAAAGTTTAAAAGTGGTTGGATTAAGATTTGGGCGTCTATACTCTCAATTTTGCCTCATTCATGACATCCTCACTTTCGAATGAACTAGAGTCTATCAAGATGAACCGTTGGACTTTGTATTGTAACTCTACTATCATTCGTTTGATTTTAGCAACATGATTCATGTATGGGATGGTTGGTTGCCACAAAACCTTCAATTCATGAGCATCCCTTGTGTCCTCCACTTTAATAGGGAACATCTCAAAACTACTACCCACGATTGTGCATTTTCAACACGAGCATTCACCTCGATGTTCAAATTTTGGATACTAATTTCAATTAACCCTTGTTTTTGACTTCTCTTGGCATGCCATTTCAAAATATCTCAAACATTGGTAGCATTCTTTCACGTTTTTACCCATAGGCTTCAAGTTAGTGAGCTCGATTTAACACCCATTCTTGGCTCACAATCTCACCTAATTCAAGTTTTTCCTCTTGTTGGGGTTTAAGCACTACTGGTACGAACTCACTCTCGGGTGATTCTATATTTTGCAAATCTTTATCATCATCCCAAAAGTGAATTTGATTGAGCTTAATATTTGAGACATGTTCATGTGCTCGGCTTGGAAGGTCTTTTTCATCCATTTGTCCCAGAGGAGTAGACAAATCCACCATGGATTGCGTGGCATGATTTCTCTCCTCTTCTTCTTTAGATCTTGTGTCCATAAAGCCTTGGTTTATTGACTTCAGACCCTCATCTAGGATGTCTACCGAGGCCAAAAAGGCTTGGATCTTGGCATGTATACCTTCCAGATGGGCATTACATTCCTTGGTTGCTAAGGCATGAGTCCTGTTAAGTTCACAAGCACCACTAGAACCATTGTTAGCTTAAGAGGGGGGAGGGGGACGGTCATAATTAGGGCAATCGATCCAATTTCCATCACGACTACCACACAAATAGCAATTGCGCCCATCATAGGAGCGAAAAGGTGAATACTTCCCTCTCCTAGGACCAATTTTACAATTCCACCAAATATGGGGTCATTCATAATAACAACAAGGATTCTTATAACAAGGGATCCAACCACCAAAATTTCTAACACTCCGAGATGCCATGGAGTCAATCAACAAAATAAAACTAAACAAAATAAAAACAACTATTCACAAATTTGAACTAGAGTAAATAAACTCAAATTCTAAACTAACTCAATACACCAAATTGTTACCCAACAACGATATCATTTTTGATAAAGCTCAAATATACTATCCAAGATGGAGGTATCGATGATTGTTAAGTAAAACACATGTATATTCTCGACGAAAGTCGGGGTCGATCCCACAGAGAATAATGTAACCGCGATTGAGCTAATAAAGAATCCAAGAAACTTATTGAAGTTCAAAGAGCAAAAAGGAAAGATAACGATAGGGGGTTTTAAACTAAAACAAAGGATAAAAGAAAATCAACTAAGAAGATAGATTTGATCAATGGATTTCACCTTGCTTTTTCACCAAGCAAGGGTAACAAGGGAAAATTGGGAATGAGAATTCAATTCACAAGAATTACACTCAACTAACGCATAGGTAGCCTTGGCTAAGAGTATGCTTAATCATGTTTCAACCAATCAAGCAAATATCTTATGTATTCTCTCGAACCTCCATGAGTAAACAATATGCCAACCAAATTAGCTTGGGAAGTTGGGTTATTTCTAGCCTCAACTCTTAGATGGGAGTTTTCGGAAATCAAACTATCTCTATCTTTGATCTAGAGTGGAAACCCCAAATCTCCGCTACTTAACCTTCACCAAATTGAAGAACTCCTCTCCCAAGCAAGAACACAATTAGAATGCTAAGTCAATATTTGCAACCATCAACTATATAATTAAAGCATGAAATATTTAATAGACCCACACAATTTAATCAAGAGAAAGCACAAGATAAGAATTCAAATACCCAAATTAAGTATTATCTCTAATACAAAACCCAAATCTCAATTCAACAATTGTACCTACAATTTATCAATTAAGAACAAGAGTTGAAGAATGAAATTTAAGAATTTATAACAGAAATCATCCAAATCTTCACTCCTATGGTGTAAGGTGATGAACTTAATCTCCAATCTTGCCAAATTATGTGAATATTGACAAAGATCCTTCCAAGACGGCTCAGAAATGTTTTATGTGAGCTGGGGTTTCCAAAAGTGTGAATGACCAACTAGGACTTAACTGGAATCCGTTAACCGTTCCTATTGTATTTTAGCCACCGAGGAGTGACTGCTGTGGCGATGTTCTTCGCTTAGGGGTGGGACCACTGTGGCAGCATAAGTAGTGCAAGTGTGCCTGTATTAGGATTGCATGCATGCCGCTGGTGCATTATTTTCTCTGCAGCTACTGGAGCGCAACTATGCCTCAGATGGCGCAGGGGCGGTGGACCTAGATACTTTAGTGGTGTCTTCTTTTTTTTACTCTAATTTTTGTTCCTTTTCTACGAATCACCTGAAATATAACCAAAACATGCCATAAGTGATCCCTTATCATCATTAGAAGATACAAAGGCATAAGAAAAGAGATATAAATAAGTTTCACCAATTATCAGTAAGGTACTTAGTCTAATGGCTTCACATGCCAAATTTTTAAAGGAGGTCATATATGGAAAAAGGATTCTTGAGGAGACTTTGGTTGTAAAGCCAAACGGTCATTGCAGTGCCATCTGCAAAACAAGATTCCTCAAAAGTGCAAAGATCTAGGAAGTTTCACTGTGCCTTGTCCTATGGAAAGTGCAAATTTTTATAAGGCTTTATGTGCATCTGGGGCTTCCATCAATCTCATGTCGTTTTGTTTTCAAGAAGTTAGAAAAAGAACTTGGGATACTGAAATTCATACCTATCTCATTGTAGTTAGCTAATCAGACCACTATCATTCCTTAGGGGATTGTGGAAGATGTGAAGTTCAAAGTGGATAAATTTATATTCTATGTAGATTTTATTGTGGTGGATATAAAGGAGAATAAGAAGATACCTCTAATACTGGGGAGACTTTTCTTATGCACTGGCAGAGAGATATAAGATGTTTATGAATGGCGACTCACACTTAGAGTTGGAGATGAAAAAATAGTGTTCCAGGTGATAAAGATGTTGAAATACTCGAAGGAAGAGTCAAATTCTTACTCATGCTATAAGATTGACATGAAGAAAGGTGGTTCAAAGACACCTGATGATATTCGCCACTAAGCTTCAAGCCTCATGTCACACCTCGAGGCTACCCCTGGATGTAACATGGTGCTTAGTGTCACAAGTTACCCCAAGATAGCCCATGTCCTGGCATGTCTAGATAATTTCTATTAAAAAATTCAACAGTGCAGAAAACTAAAGCATTGAAATATGTGAGATGGGAAAGAAACTCAAACATTTCTTAATATATATATAGACATATGAAAACGTGTTAAATTTGAAAGTAATCTGAAATACTCAAAGCTGATTCTAGTCTATGCCCAAAAGCCTCTAACTAAAGTGAGTTGCTCGGACAAGCCCCTAGCTAACTCTAAAAGTCTGAAACTGAATTAACAATACTGAAATAATCAAATCTAACTATCGTCTTCAGATCTATGAGGACTCACCACTGGGCTGAGTGCCTGAACCTATATCATGAAATGATGTAGCACAAAATATGCGTCAGTACTTTGGATGTATTGAGCATGCATGATATATAACCAAAGTTGTAAGACATGAATACTGATAGAGAAGTATATACTAAAACATGAATTGAAGAATAATTGTCTGCAATGACCAAGTAACTGAACATAGATATCATAACATGCTGATTTGAACTGAATAACTGAATACATGGTCAATGCAATGCTGAGTCTAACTGTGGGAGGTACTATTAACCGACATACCCCAAGCTGAGCTGGCTATGAGGCCAACCTGTAACCCTTGATAGAAGGGTGTTCATACCTTGCAAAGGGTACAAACTAATCTGAAGTGGATCCACTAAACTGATGTCCACAAGGGACAAGGGTAACTAGCCTAAAGCTGAAAAGTGACCCCTTTCTGACCTACAGTGGTGCCGTAGTTCTAGGACTCAGGTACTGCTACCAAAGGTCTCAGCTAAAGCTGACAGCAGAGCCTTCATCCCTTTGTCTGCTTGGTACTAAGCTTACTCCCAACTGAATGTATAAGAAATAAATGCAACTGAAGTGATGGATATCTCAAATACTGATAATCATCACAGAATTCAATAACATGATAATGAAACTGATAGCATTCTAATCCTGAAGTATAACTGACTGAATTATCTGATTAGCAAGTATAGATCATGAGTACTGAAATCAACACATGCTAGGATTACTGAATTACATATGTATAGTTATCCTAGGTTCCTAAGAAAACATGTAAACAATATCATACAAGCAATATAATCTAAATTGCACTGATTTGATGAAAATTAGGAACCCTAGGTCTGAAGAACTAGTTGAAAACTGGAGATCTAAACTGAGTCTAGGGACTCAATGGGTGAAAAGAACCCACAGATAAAATCGCACATACCTCGAAGAATATTCTACCATTGAACCTTTGGGTTTGGGGTTGAACTTGAAGAAAAACCCTCTTGCTTGTTCTTGAGAAGAAACGCTTCTTTTCTGACAGAATTTTGCTAAGTGTCGATTTAGTTTAGGAGTTATGAGGGAAAAAACATAAAAACCCTTTAATTACTCCTAAAATGACTTAGAATCAGATTTAAAAGAATTGGGAAAAAATCAAAATGCCCCCAACTTAAAATAGTAATTGTAGAAAATCCATTGCTGGATGAGCCGCCTAACGGGCGTCGGACCTGAGATGGCCCATCAGCCAAGCATCAGAATAGCGCAGACTGGGCTGGACCTAAAGATAGTCCCCATGATGGCCCCTACAGCCCATCTCATACTCGACGACTGTGGTGACAGCCCATCGTGGATGAGAAGACTTGGGATAGGGCACTTTCAGATTTCCATGAGCTTCCCCATGGCTCGTTGAACCTCTGACGCCCGTGGGGACCCTCATCTAGCTGGAGTTGGCTGACAGAGACTCTAGGCTCTTCCCATAGGGACCCTAATGGGTCGTACTGTCCATGACACCCGTGGGTCAGCCAATGGGGCTTGACTAATATATGAAATTTTGCTGAGTTTTTTTGAGTTCTGGGTTTTAAATGCTAGTCTGAATTCTGGGGTGTTACAATATCCCCCCCTTGGGATTATTAGTCCTCGAATGAAGACTAACTGAGCTGATTTTTGAGGGAAAGAGCTACAGTCCCTACCAACTGAATACTAAAAGCTGATATCTGACTGAGTCTAGTTCTAAGTACATGAAAGCATGCTGAAAATACTGGAATAGCTAGGAAAACATGATTTCGAGACTAACATACATAAGAGTAAACTGAGGGATTGGAGAGGAACTATTACTTCAAGCGAAAATTGAGTTGGAAGGAAAGAGGTGAGGATACTTGGCCATCATGGCTTCTTCTGCTTCCCAAGTAGCTCCCTCAAATGAATGGTTCCTCCACAAAACATTCACCGAAGTGACTTCCTTATTTCTCAACCTACAAACTGACGGTCAAGAATTTCAACTGGAACCTCCTCATAGGTGAGTCTATCCTTCACAACCACACTCTCAAAAGGCACTATCGATGTCGGATCACCCAGACACTTTTTCAATAAGAAAATGTGAAAGACTGGATGAACTGCTGCTAGTTCTGTTGGCAACTCTAACTCATAAGACACATTATCACTCCTTTTCAGGATTCTGTAAGGACCTATATATCGGGGAATGAGATTCCCTTTCTTGTACAAATATCATCACACCCTTCATAGGTGACACCTTTAGAAAGACCCAATCATCGATCTCAAACTCTAAGTCCCTTCTCCTCACATATGCATAGGACTTCTGACGACTTTGAGTTGTCTTTAGCTTCTCTCTAATAAGCTAAACTTTGTCCATAGCCTTATGAATTGAATCTGGCCCAATCAGGGCTGCTTCACGTACTTCAAACCAACCAACTGGTGATCTACATCTACACCCAAAAAGTTCCTCATATGGGGCCATTTGGATACTGGAATAGAAGTTGTTATTATAGGCATACTCTATGAGAGGTAGGTGATCATACCAACTACCCTTAAAATTGATCGCGTAAGCTCTCAACATGTCCTCTAAGGTATGAATGGTACATCTTCCTGACCATCCGTCTATAGATGAAATGTTGTACTGAGATTTACTAGAGTACCAAGACCTTTCTGAAAAGACTTCCAGAAGTGAGATGCAAATTGAGGACCCTTTTTCGAGATAATAGACAAGGGAACCCCATGCAACCTGACTATCTCACTGATGTAGAGTCTAGCATACTCCTTTGCTAAATCTGTAGTCTTAACTGCTAGGAAATGGGCTGATTTGGTCATCCTATCCACAATCACCCAAATAGAGTCGTGTTGACGGTGAGTTCGAGGTAAACCCGTAATAAAATCCATGTTGATCACTTTCCACTTCCAAGTAGGAATACTAATTTCTTGAGTCACACCTCCTGGTTTATGATGTTCTACCTTGACCTATTGACAATTGGGACACTTTGCTACAAAATCTACAATGTCCCATTTTATGCCGTTCCATCAATAGACTTTCTGTAGATCACGGTACATCTTAGTGGCACCGGGATGAATGGAATATCTAGAACTATGGGCTTCTGCACGGATCTGCTGTCTCAACTCACCCATGTTAGGAACAGACAAATGACCTTGGTAATGAAGCACACCATATCCCCCTTGGGAGAATACCTCTACCCTTTGCTGATGAACTACACCTTTCAACTAGAGCAATATGGGATCACTGTCTTGCTTCTCTTTCACTTCAGCTACTAAAGAAGATTCTGACCCATTTTGGAATATCACACCACCATCTGTCATGTCCATGAGGCAAACTCCTAAGCGAGCAAGCCTATGAACATCCTTTACAAATTCATTCCTTTCTTCCTCAATATGTGACACACTACCCATGGACAGTCTACTGAGGCATCAGCCACTACATTGGCCTTACCCGGATAGTAGAGAACATTCATATCATAATCTTTGAGGAACTCAAGCCACCTTCTCTGACGAAGGTTCAACTCTTTCTGGGTGAACACATACTGAATGATTTTATGGTCTGTGAACACATCTATATGAATACTATAGAAGTAGTGTCTCCAAATCTTTAGGGCAAATACAACTGTTGTAAGCTCAAGGTCATGAGTCAGATAATTCTTCTCATGAATCTTAAGCTGTCTTGATGAATAAGCTATAACCTTACCATGCTGCATCAAAACACAACCCAAGCCGACTCATGACGCATCACAATACACCACAAAATCGTCCTAACCCTCTGGTAGAGTAAGAACAGGAGTTGTACTCAACTTGGTCTTTAACTCTAGGAAACTCTTTTCACAATCATCTGACTAATGAAAGTTAATTTTTTTCTGAGTCAACTTGGTCTATGGGGAAGCTATGGAGGAAAATCCCTCAACAAACCTCCGATTATAACCAGCCAAACCCAAGAAACTTCTGATGTCTGTCAGAGAGGTAGGTCTGGGCCAGTTTCTTACTGCCTCAATCTTTTGAGAATCAACCCGGATTCCCTCACTTGACACCACATGACCAAGGAAAGTGAGTGACTGCAACCAGACTTTACACTTACTGAACTTGGCGAACAAGTGGCGATCTTTGAAAGTTTGCAACACCACTCTCAAATGGTTTGCATGTTCATCCATGATGTGAGAATATATGAGTATATCATTGATGAAGACAATGACAAACAAGTCTATATACTGCTTGAACACTGTATTCATCAAATCCATAAAAGTTGCAGGAGTATTTGTTAGTCCAAATCACATAACTATAAATTAATAGTGACCATATCGAGTCCTGAAGGTTGTCTTCAAAATGTCCCAATTACGGACTCTGAGCTGATGATAGCCTAATCTGAGGTCTATCTTAGAAAAGAAACTAGCACCCTGAAGTTGGTCAAACAAGTTATCAATCCTGGGAATGGGAAACTTATTTTTAATTATGACCTTGTTCAACTGATGATAGTCGATGCACATCTTGAGAGAACCATCTTTCTTACACATGAATCATACTGGAGCACCTAATGGACAAATGTTTGGTCTGATGAAGCCCTTATCTAGAAAGTGTTTCAACTGTTCTTTCAATTCCTTAAGATCAGCTGGAGCTATCCTGTAAGGAGGAATTGAGATAGGCTGGGTATCTTGAAGGAGATCTATTCCGAAGTTGATTTCCCTTTTAGGAGGAACTATGGGAAGATCTTCTGGAAATACTTCTGGAAATTTATTCACTATAGGGACTGACTCAAGAGTTGGGTTCTCAGAGTTTGAATTCTTAACCCGAACAAGATGATAGATATACCCCTTGGAAATTATTTTTCTGGCCATAAGGTAAGAGATGAATCGACCTATAGATACTGAGGCACTACCCTTCCACTCTAAGACTGGCTTATTTGGAAACTAAAATTGAACGATCCTAGTTATACAATCAACTGAGGCATAACAAGAGTGTAACCAATCCATGCCTAGAATGACATCAAAGTCAATCATTTCTAAATCTAAAAGATCGACTGAGGTGACCTTCTGGAAAATTGTGACAGGGCAATTTCTGTATACCCGTCTAGTTGTAACTAGGTCACCAACTGGAGTAGAGACTGAGAAGGGTTCAAGGAGTAATTCTGGACTGACAATGAAGTCTACTGCTATATAAGGAGTCATAAAGAAAAGTGTAGCTCCAGGATCTATCAATGCATAAACATCAGTATTAAAGACTCGTAACGTACCCGTGACCACATTGGGAGAATCCTCCTGGTCCCGTAGAGTCTGAAGAGCATACAACCTATTTTGGAAATTACCACTACTTGTACCAAATGAGGCACCCTGTTGAGTGGGGTGGCCCACTGGAGCTGCTGTAAAACTAGCCTGATTCTGTGCACGAGTATCCTTGCCCTTTTGAGAATTTACTAGGCACTCTTTCATTTTGTGGCCTGGCTTGCCACACCCAAAACAATTCCCACTACCTGCCATATAATCACCTTGGTGGTTCTTACCACACTTCTTGCAAGTTGGATGAGTGCGCTCTCCAGTGACACTAACTTGGGACTTAGAGTCTGGCACCCTATCACGTCGGTCCTGTCTAAACTTAGGCACTAGAGCACTAGTAGAAGATGGGGCTAGAGTTGAAGATTTTTTGAGAAAATGAGAGCGATTTCTTCCCCCTGACCTCTGCTTAGAGTAACTAAAGTCACCAGTTCTAGATCTCTTACTGTCTCCTCCCCTCTCTTTGATCTTCTTCTCCTTGATCTGCTGAGAGTAAGTAACCAATCTAGAGATGTCTATCTCCTTTACCAGCATAGAAGTATTGCACTCCTTAACCACATCATCTGATACTCCCGACACAAACTTACTCATGTAGGCTCTGGAGTCAGCTACTATTGCTGGAGCATACTTTGATAGCTGAGTAAACTTGAGTGCATACTCCTACACACTCATATCATTCTTTTTCAGATTAATGAACTCTTGGCCCTTGGATTCCCTGAGTTCAAATGGGAAAAACCTGTCAAGAAATGTAGTCTTGAAGTGGTTCCAAGTCACCAGACCTGCATTAGCACAACAAGATTTATTCCATTGCTGATACCAAGTATAAGCCATTCCCTTTAGCTGGTAGGCGTCTAAATCTGCACTCTCGACTGGAGAGACACCCATAATATTTGTTACCTTCTGAATGTCATTAAGAAACTACTGCGGATCCTCTTCGAACTTGGACCCATGAAACTCTGGAGGGTTCATCTGAGTGAAGTCTCGGATACTTGTTGCAATAATGTTGGGTTGAGTGAAGCTGGTGACACAACCTGCTAGTTGACCTAAGTAGTCATGGCTTGGGCAAGAACTTAAAATGCAACCTTGAATTCAGCACGGGTAACTTGCTCATTCAGAGGGTCTACTGGTGCCGCTTGATTCCTTGCGTTGGCTCTTCTGGGAGGTATTTTTCTGAAATGCGTAGAGCATGAGTTAGAAGTAGAGTAAATAGAGTTCATACTCTATAGCACGAGCTAGAAAAGAATGAAGTGAAGTTTTTCCTAATTACATCTCATAGTTTCTCCCCCATAAGTGTGGCGCGCTTCACACCCTAGAAGAACACTCTACTTGACACGGCTTTCAGACACCCTGGGACACTTCAACCTGATGCTCTGATACCAAGTTTGTCACGCCTCGATGATACCCCTTGGAAGTAACACGGTACTTAGTGTCAGAAGTGACCCCAAGCTAACTCATGGTATGGCATATTTAGATAATTTATGTTAAAAATTTCAACTGTGCAAAAAACTAAAGCATTTCAATATGTGAGATGGGAAAGAAACCCACACATGTCTGAATATATATAGACATATGAAAATGTATTAAATATAAAAGTAATCTGAAATACTCAAAGTTGATTCTAGTGTATGTTCGAAACCCTCTAATTAAAGTAAGTTGCTGGGTTAAGCCCCTGATGTGACGCTAATTTACGTCACTTTCGACTCCTTTTTACTAAGAACAATCGTACGTTTTCAAGCAACCATTGTTGTTTTTGATGTTTTTATGTTGTATTTGTAGGAAATGGAAGCAAACACGGAAACGGAAGAAAATACGCGAAAAACAACATTCTGCCTAAGAGTGACGGCCTGAGTGACGGCCCGTCAACCTAACATAGGGTATTTATAGGAGCCAAAGAAACCAAATCCAAAACGGGCTAGGAATCCCCAAAATGCGGGTCGCCGACCAGTGCTACTGCCTTAGCGTGACGACCAGGCTTGACGGACCGTCAAGGTAGTGACGGACCGTCGCCTGGGCCGTCACTGCTAGGCAGCAACACTGCCTTAAGTTGACGGTCCCAGTGACGGCCCGTCACAAGGCTGACGGTCCGTCACTGGGACCGTCAACTTAAGGCAGTGTTGCTGCCTAGCAGTGACGGCCCAGGCGACGGTCCGTCACTACCTTGACGGTCCGTCAAGCCTGGTCGTCACGCTAAGGCAGTAGCACTGGTCGGCGACCCGCGTTTTGGGGATTCCTAGCCCGTTTTGGATTTGGTTTCTTTGGCTCCTATAAATACCCTATGTTAGGTTTATGTAAAGAATTATTCACCCATTAGTTTAAACACGTTTTTAGTTAGTTTTCGAGAGCAAGAACACGTTTCTTGAATTAACATTCGTGTTCTTGATTCGTTCTTGAGTTCTTGGTTTCTTTTGTCCTTGGATACTTGAAGATTGTCCTCAATATATTGTAAGGATCTCGTTTCTTTATTATTTTATGAACATGACTTTCTTCTTTTCATCTTCGAGCATGAGTTACTAAAACTCCCGCAACTAGGGTTGTGGGAGCCATGGCAAACGTAGCGATTTAGATTCCGGGTAGCGCTGGGTTCAATTTACATGTAGTCACGTTGTTAATCATACTTTATGTCACGTTTTCTAGTGGTTGCAAACATTAGAACATGCTTAGGTTTAATTTGCTTGAGTAAAGAGATTAAAACCGGGAAAAATTGATTAACGACAAGGATTCGAGACTACCAACTCTCGTCTTAAAGATTAATGCCGTAACTGGATTAATCTACTTGATGTTAGGATTGAGAGCTAAAAAGCACATCTTTTTGAGATCGAGAGAAGATAAAAGAAAATTTGTTTATTTGGTCGAGAGACGTTTAGACGATACAATTGACGCAATCACATCGTGACACGCATATAGACAGAACCCGGTTAAGCCTAGAATCGACATTGTTACAACGCCATGGTGAACACATCCCTAGTTCATTCTCTCCCACTGATTATTTCCATAAGTTAATTGTTTATTTTGTTTGCGATTTGTTTACACAACCCCCCCCCCCTTTTATTTACTGGAAACGATTGACGAATAGTCAACTAATTCACTAGAGTCTTAATCATCACCATATTCTCTGTGGGATTCGACCCCAACCTTGTTGGGTTATATATTTGACAACGATCGCTTACGCTTCTTAAATTGAGGTGTAGTTTGAGCGTTATCAAAAATGGCGCCGTTGCCGGGGAATATGGTTTTTGATTAAGTTTGGTGTTTATTTGACTTTTTGTTATAATTTCCTGCTTTACGTTTGTTTTTTGTTTTTGTTGTGACAGGGTACAAAGTTGTGCATGCATAATACCCGAAGTTCGGGGAAACAAATTATACCTTACGACCCCGAACTTGCTAGAACATTGAGGCGGAATATGGCCGCAGAACTAGAAGCAGCAAGGCTCGCTGCAGAACTGCAGGCCCAACAACATCTGAATGCTGGTGGTTTGCAGGATGAGGATCTCGAGTTAGATGGAGCTGGCGCTACGGGCGCCATTATTGTTCCACCGCTACCGCCCGGAGCCAAGTTCAACATCACTAGCACGATGATTCAGTTGCTGAACTTGAGAGGAGTGTTCCGCGGTGTTGCTGGTGACGATGCAAATCAGCACTTGATGAATTTCGTGGGCATCTGCAAATCGTTCGAATTGCCAGGAGTGAGTCAGACAGCGATCAGGCTCAGGTTGTTTCCGTTGTCTCTGTCTGATGAGGCAGCGTTGTGGTTGACAGAACTGACCCCCGACTCTATCGCAACTTGGGGAGAGTTGAGAGGAGCTTTCCTAGAAAGGTTCTTTCCTCCCTCTCGGATGATACAGTTGAGGGACGAGATTAGCAACTTCAGGCAGCAACCGCACGAAGCACTGCATGAGACTTGGTTGCGATTCAAGAAGAAGCTGACCCAGTGCCCCAACCATCAGCTGAACAACGAATTCTTGATGCAGACATTCTACAGGGCACTAAATTCGGCTACCAAGCCGACATTGGATAACGCAGCAGGTGGAGCGTTTATGGGTTGCACTTTTACCGACGCCACAACTATTTTAGACAGGCTCACCAAGACCAACAGAGCCTGGCACACACGGGATTCAGAGGTTGCAGCTAGCACCTATACAGTTGGCATGTCAGCAGAGCAGCGAAGGAAAGAGGAGGAGCGTGACCAAGACATGGCGCACCTGAAAACACAGTTGGATCTCCTGACAAGGCACTTGACGTCAGGAAGTATAGAGAAGGTACAAGCTGTGGGTTCCCAAGGTATAGAGACTGAGGAAGCGAATTACTTGGGGGGTTTCCAGGGCAATGGCCAGGGAAACCAAGGTCGGAATTATCAGCGAGACAACCACTATGAGAAAAATGGTTACAAAGAGCGCGACCAAGGAAACTGGAGGAACAATACCGATAGAGGTGGGTTGTATATACCACCTGGTAATCGGGATAAAGCTGGCAGCGAGGCTGAGACGTCCAAACTTGAGAACATGATGGCAAATATGCTGCTTAAGGTGGAATCGACTGACTCTGGGGTAAAGGCAATGCGGAATGAGCTATCAACATTGAGTCTGGTAGTGGAGTCACACTCAACCGCTATCAAGCAACTAGAGCAGCAAGTGGGTCACATCTCGGCGTCTCTAAACCCAAGGAAAATAGGTACTTTGCCGAGCGACACCACTCATCCGAAGAATGATGCAAGCTGTATGGCGATCACCACAAGGAGTGGAAAAATATTACCGGAATCACATCCGGTAATTCATGCTCAAGGTGATATGGCGGATGATGAAGAGGCGGTAGAGGAGGAAACTCCAACGCCCGCGGAGAAACGCAAGGAAGCTGAAAAGCTTCCAACTATGATGTTCCGACACCCACCCCCCTTTCCCCAGAGGTTGAAAAAGAAAGCTGACGATGGTAAGTTCCTGAATTTCATGACCATGCTGAAACAAATCTCAATAAACATACCATTGGTAGAAGCGCTGGAACAAATGCCCGGTTATGCCAAGTTCATGAAGGACTTGATTACAAAGAAGCGGACGGTAAGTTTTGAGCCGGAAGACAACCTCCATCACTGCAGCGCTATCTCTTCAAGGTCATTAGTTGAAAAGAAGGATGATCCAGGTGCATTCACTGTTCCATGTACTATCGGGAAGCTCAACTTCGGAAGAGCTATGTGTGATCTTGGTGCTAGTATAAATTTGATGCCGCTAGCAGTGTATAACAAATTGGGTTTGGGAGCTCCTAAACCAACGTCCATGAGAGTGAGGATGGCTGACCGTTCGATAAAGCGACCCGTAGGGATCTTGTCTGATGTGCTAGTAAAGATCGGTAAGCTTATCTTCCCAGCTGACTTTGTAATCTTGGATTGCGAAGTGGACTTTGAAATTCCCATAATCTTGGGACGACCATTGTTAGCTACGGCGAGAGTGTTGGTTGACATGGAGAAAAACGAGCTGACCTTTCGATTGAACAATGAATTGGTCAAGTTCGATGTGTCCAAATTGATGAAGCAACCAAGTGACATGAGGGTGGTCGCGGTCATCAATGCTATTGAGGAAGCTCCTGCAGATGTGCACCTTGAGGAGAAGTGTTTGGTCGAGACGCTAGCTGTTGTGAGAAGGATGCCGCGAAAAGAGAAGCATGTTGCGGAGAGCGGTGTAAATAGCTCAAGGAAACGAAAACACCGCAAGAGAATCTACAAGGAAAGAGCGAAGAAGCGGTCACGACTAGCGGCAGAGCAAATAAAAGAGGAAGTTGGAGCGCAACATGAGGTTGGCGCATACACGTACTCCATCGAGTTCTCTTGTTTTGGAGACCCAGGCGGTCTCCAACATCATTCCAGAATCTGAGTCATATCGACTTCACAGGTATTCCTTTATTCTCACAGCTTTTAGTGTTCATATGTATGCATTGGGGACAATGCATGAGTCTAAGTTGAGGGTGTTGGGAAACCTGTGAGTCACCACCGAGGGTTTTTGTTGCCGATTTCTTTTCCCCCCGGTGT
>QJPP01005934.1:0-33030 GCA_003996215.1 Jaltomata sinuosa | reverse complement strand
TGGGCCTGATCGGCGCCGGAGTGAGGTACATACAGATGATACCACGGCACTTTGAGATCTTCATGCATCATATCATTCATTGTTTTGAGGGCTCCACCCTTGTTTCTTGTTTGCTGATTGTACGCTCCGGTAGTATGGGATGCCGGAGGGTTTGTTTTCACTTGTTTGTGTTCCTCGGTTGTATGGGCGGCCGGGGGACTGTAGGTAGACTTTTGCTTTTACTTACAGAATTGTTCTCTATTATGGATAAGCATGAGATTGGTATGATTAGTTGAGTTTGATTCATGTCCCTGAGCATGCCTATTATTACTCTTTCTCTCTTCTTCTTACACTTGAGGTTACCGGTATACCGTCCATTTCATAAACTTATTTTGTATACACTGTTGTTGCAAGGACCCCAGGTGCGTTGTTTCTTACTTTCACCTGTGCCTATGGTGTGTATATTCTGCTTACTAGCCTCACATGTGGTTCTGTTGATTTCCCTCTGGGCTAGTTCCTGTGTACCTTTCGTTGATTTCTGTGACTGATTGCTTTTATTCTGTCTATTACTACGCTTTTATCTTATATGTGCCCAGTCGGCCTATGATACCTACTGGGTACCTTATGCTTCGCATTTGGTGCTCACCCCTACCCCCTGCATCTTTGGGTGCAGATCCTGGCGTGGGCCATCGCCGTTAGATCGTTGTGATTCGTGCTTGGAGATCTGTTGGGGACTACTTCAAGCTGAAGGTGAGCTCTTGGCGATCGGAGCTTAGCTTTAGTTTATCTTTTGCTTTATGTACTCTATTACCATTCAGAGACATCTGTGTATATTCTTTTGGACAGTTTTCACTCCATGTATGTAGTTTTGGCTCTATACTATGATACCAGGTCTGGGGGTTTGGTTTAGTTTCCGCATATGTATATATTTATATCCCTGTTATCTATTTTATTCGTCTTGTTCCCTTTTTGCTAGATAGTAGCCCATTACTAACTGTTCTGGGCTACGGGAATTGGTTCGCCTACTGGGGGGTTGTAGGCGCCATCATGACCGAGAAATCGGGTCGTTACATTTGTGCATAGTGGTGGAGCAACTGAATTATATATCACACATTCAAATTTCCTTATGGGAATTATTTGGCTCCTGACCATGAACCAATTATGATAGGGAAACCTTGTTGGCTTTGATGCATACAAGTGCTGCTACATTTTTAATATCATATTTCATACCAAATATCTTTTGGGAAATTTGTTCTCATAACCAATGGTTAGCTATAATTGGAGGCATACAATTTCTGCTAAACCAACCAACATTATCAACATAATTTATAATTTGAAACCATGCTGTTAATTTAATAATCGAGCAAACAACCTTGCAAAAATCAAATTGCAAGTTGATATCAAAGCACATGTGACCATTTCTTAGATGCATCTATTAAACCATATAATAGAAATCGATCCACATGGAAGGTGAACGGGCCCATATTCACCATTTTATACATATCAAAAATTCAGGAGATACAATTCCAACCTTAGCTGGTACAATAATCAATTTATTCTGAGAACAAGCAGCACAAGAGAATTCGTGAAGAACTTTCTATTTCGTCAATATATAATCACATGGATTCTCAACTATTTTTGCATCACATTTGAACCAGAATGCTCAACTGGTCATGCCAACTGATATGTGTTTTAGTAAATTTCTAGTTTACTGTAGCATGTGATTCCATCACCATGACCATATTTGTGTACTACCATATATTTTACACACCATCCTTATGGTGAACATCTTCTTCAAGGAGAAAATTATACAATTACGGTCATGATCATTAAAATATTATAGGTAAGACTTATTTCTTGCTTTTACCCTTTGATAATTCATGATAAGACTTGCTGCAATATTTGTGATGTACTAAAAGTATGTGATCAATGACCTTTGTGCCAAAATAAATTTTTTTTATCTCTCAAACCTTCTGTAAAGGCAAGATGTGACACTTATCCAACCATATATGAGGATGTCCTTATCTATGATTTTAATCACATCTTGACACATTCTCTTTCAATAATGATCTAGCATCCATGATGCTTATCACAAGTCTCACTCTCTTCAAGGAATAGAATATAATCATATGTACAGGCTTCATAAATTTTCATTCGAAGCTCATTATCATGACTTAAAATTTATCATATTTACATGACACACCTCAACATCACTTTGAAAGGTCAAGTATACCGCCACTTTATATCCTTATATTTTGATGGAGGATTTATAAAACTTATCAATATAGGTCACACGATAACAACGTGACTAATACCTTTTATACTAAATTGATGGTAACTATTTACCTTCATCTTTTGAAAGACCATTTTGAGAACCCATAATGTTCTTCCTTTTATAATTATCAGAATTTTGTCCCCTGCCATACCCAAGTTTATTCATATGGCCACAATAGTGACTTTATCATATGCTGCTACCACATTCACTTCACGGAATGGAGCATATTCAATGGGTTGGACTTCACAATTTTTATCAAGAGCATATCAATTTGCTCAGTCATTATTATATTATTAATATATCGCATTTGGACTTGAATCAAATACCTTATCCATATGTTTGACCATATTTTGTGGGATTTGAACCCCATTACTATAATGATAACTATTTTTTATGCTCATATTTATACATTTGATCACTTGTCATTTTTAGACATATTATGTGCTACTACCACATTCACATAAGAGAATGGAGCAAATCAATTGCACGGGTTTCATGACTTTCACCAAAATTTTATCGTTTTGCCTTAGTCATCATTATACCATTACTATGGTGCATTAGGACTTAAATCTAATATCTTACCCATATAAAGGCGTGTTAGGCCATAATAAGATAAAACTCAAATTCAACTTCTAATCATAATAGTGCACCAAAAGTCAAGTCGATGTCTTACCCTTTTGGTGCGATGGGACTTGAATCCACCATCTTACCCTTAACCAATGACATAATAGGTCAAAGTAAATTAGGACTCATCCTTAAGCCTTTAAAATATACCACATTTTAATAATCAAATTCAAGTATTATTGCAAAAAAATTAAGGACTAATTTTAGCACGTAAAATAAAAGCATCAAAACTTTAAAATCTCTCTTCGTGAAAATATAAAATTACTAAATATAATATCCAAAATTTTCTTATTCTTCAATCCTTAAAAAGTTATTGATTGCCAATAAAAAAATTTTCTCTACTAGTGATTACAACAGTAGCTTTAAGCTATTAGTGGTACAAATAATGGCTTTAAGTTTTAATGCTAGTGGCACAAATATTGACAAAATCATCATACCTATTATAACATGCATTCTCAATATTGGAGAGTAACTGAATGCAATATCTTATATAATCAAATTGTCACGCTCTGAGACTACTTCCTAGATGCAATACAGTGCTCAATCTTACAAGTGATCCCAAACTAACCCATGAAATGGCATATCTATACGATTTAAAGTAAAGAGCATATATTGTGCGGAAGCTGAAAATAATTTTTATATCTGAAATGAGAAGGACCCAAAACATGTCTAAATATAAAAATTTAATAAGAGTATAGTGATGACTGAAGACAACACTAACAACTCAACTAAATCTAGTCTATGTCTGAAAGCCTCTAACTGATATGAGTTGCTGGGACATGCCCCCAGCTAACTCTAACAAGACTGAAACTGAGAAGATAAAGACTAAAAATAAAGCATGTCTATCATCCTTGAGCTATGAGGACTCACCACTGAGGCTGTTGAATACGGTCTGGAAATTGAACTAACTGCGGTCTAGATGCTGAGCTCCTGAACCTACATTATAAAATGATATAGCAAAAAAGTATGCGTCAGTACTTTGAATATACTGAGCATGCAGGATATGTACTGAGCTAGACAACATAGAACTGAATATAGAAATAGATATGCTGGCATATAACTGAAAGCTGGGCTGAATACAAAGACCATGTACAAATCATGAATATAACATGCTGAGCTGAATACTGAAATAAATACTGAGTACATGGTCAATGGAATATGAATCTGACTGTGGGAGATACTCTTAACCGACATACCCCAAGTTGAGCTAACTGAGGGGCCAACCTGTAACCTTGAATGGGAGGGTGTTCATACCTTGCCAAGGGTATGAAAAAGTTTGACGTGGATCCACTACTGATGTCCTCAATGGACAAGGATGTGCAGCCTAGTCTGACAGGTGACTCCTTTAATACCTACGGTGGTGCCGTAGTTCTGTGACTTGGGGACCGCTACTAAAGGTCTTAGCCTAAACTGACAGCTAAGCCTTCATCCCTTTGTCCACTCGGTACTAAGTCTACTCCTAATTGAGGATAAGAAATAATGCAATGAAATAATAGATAGCTCAAAATACTGATAATTAACTGAGAATACAACATAAACATACTGGAGGATATGGCATTTACATTCTGAAACATGATTATTTGACTTACCTGCCTAGCAAGCATAATTTATGAAGTACTAAAAATTATCACAGGCTAGGGTTCTGAATTCTATACATGAACTATAGTAATTCTCCAAGGCATATGAACTAAGCATCACATAAACTATAGCATTTGAATTGCAGGGGAAACTCTAAGGTTTTATGAACTCTAGGTCTAATCTATCATGGAGAAACTGAAGGAATTGACTGAATTCTAGGGATCTAGTGGGTGAAAGGAACCGACTAGTGAAATCCCACATACCCGGTGAAGAAAACTACTGAGAAATTCTTGGATTTTTTGGGCTGAACCTGATGAAGACCTCTGCTTGTTCTTGAGAGAAAAACTATCATTTCTTTCTCTTCTTTTCTCTCTAAGTCTGATGAATTTAGGAGGATAAATATTTTAGGTAGTTTTTGACTAATAAAATAGGCTTAGCGTAGTCAAAATGACGTAGCCTAGGCATTAAAAGAGAAAGGAAACGTCTGGAATGCCCCTGAAAAATAATTAGAAAAATTGCTGAAATTCGTGACTCAGGGATCACGACTTGGTTCTATGGCTCGTGGAAAGTTCCACGGGTCGTGGAACCCTGTCGTGGCTTCCTGGTCCAGATAGTTGAGCTACTGGATGGAACTCTACGAGTTGGGTTCACGACTCGTGGAAACTTCCATGGGTCGTGGAATCCCACTCGTGGTTCCTGAGCTAAATTCCTAGGTCTCTAAAGATTGGTTCCACAGGTTGGGTTCACGACTCGTGAAAACTTCCACGGGCCGTGGAACCCTGTCGTGGTTCCTGGGAGTCATCTACTAGGAGGTTTCCATGGACGACTTCTATGGTCCATAGAAACTTCTATGGTCCGTTGACTCGAATCGTGGGATGAGCTTCAGAGGAGTAGTCCTCTAATCTTTATTCCATGAGTCCAGTCCATGACTCGTGGACTCTTCCACGGCTCGTGGAAGTGACTCGTGGTTCTGCTGACAGTTGAAATATTTTATTTCCTCTGGATTTCTGAGCTAAGTCTGGGCTTGGAAGTTCTGGGGTGTTACAATATCTCCCCTTTGGGATCATTCGTCCTCGAATGAAGACTAAACAAGCTGAGTTTGGAGAGAAAGAACTGCAATCCCTACCAACTGAGTATAAGAAACTCACATCTAACTGAACTGAGTTCCATGAACATGAAATTATGCTGAAATGCAAGGAAATGTGAAAGACTAGATGAACCGCTGCTAGTTCTGTTGGCAACTCCAACTCATAAGCCATATTACCAACACTTTTCAGGATTTTGTAAGGACCTACATACCTGAGACTGAGCTTCCCCTTCTTGCAAAATCTCATCACCCCTTTCACGGGTGACACTTTCAGGAAAACCCAATCATCGATTTTGAACTCTAAGTCCCTTCTTATCCCATCTGCATAGGACTTGTGATGACTCTGAGCTGTTTTCATTCTCTCTCTGATGAGCTAAACTTTCTCCATCGCTTCATGAATCGAATCTGGCCTGATCAAGGCTGCTTCACCTACTTCAAACCAACCAACTAGTGTTCTTCATCTACGCCCATAAAGCACCTCATATGGGGCCATCTGAATACTAGAGTGATAATTGTTATTGTAGGTGAACCTATGAGAGGTAGGTAATCATCCCAACTACCTTTGAAATTGATCACGCAAGCTCTCAATATGTCCTCTAAGGTTTGAATGGTATGCTCTGCCTGACCATCCATTTGCGGATGAAATGTTATACTAAGATTCACCTGAGTACCAAGACCTTTCTGAAAAAACTTCTAGAAATGAGATGTAAACTGAGGACCTCTATCTGGGATGATAGACAAGGGAACCCCATGCAGCCTAACTATCTCACTGATGTAGAGTTTGGCATAATCCTCTACTTAATCTATAGTTTTAACTGCCAAGAAGTGAGCTGACTTAGTGATTCTGTCCACTATCACCCAAATAGAGTCATGTTGTCTGCGAGTACGAGGTAAACCCGTAATGAAATTCATGTTGACCACTTCCCACTTCCAAGTAGGAATGCTAATCTCGTGAGTCACACCTCCTGGTTTCTGATGTTCTACTTTAACCTGCTGACAGTTGAGACACTTAGCCAATAAATCTGCGATGTTCCTCTTCATGGTATTCCACTAATAGACTTACCATAGATCACGGTACATCTTAGTGGCACCTGGATGAATGGAATATCTGGAATTATGGGCTTCTGAAAGGATCTGCTGCCTCAACTCACCCACCTTAGGAACACATAAATGACCCTGATAACGAAGCACACTATCTTTCCCTTGGGAGAAAACCTCCACTCTTTGCTGATGAACTACACTCTTCAACTGAAGCAATATAGGTTCACTATCTTGTTTTTCCTTAACCTCTGCTACCAATGAATATTCCGATCCATTCTGGACTATCACACCACCATCTAACGTGTTCATAAGGCAAACCCCTAAGCGGGTAAGCCGGTGAACATCTCTGGCTAATTCTCTCTTTTCTTCCTCAACATGTGACACACTACCCATGGACAGTCTGTTGAGGGCATCAGCCACTACGTTGGCCTTACCCGGGTGGTAGAGCACATTCATATCATAATCCTTGAGGAACTCAAACCATCTCCTCTAACAAAGATTCAACTCTTTCTGGGTGAACATATACTGGAGGCTCTTATGATCTATGAACACATCAGCATGAACACCATACAAGTAGTGTCTCCAAATCTTTAAGGCAAACATAAATGCTGCAAGCTCTAGGTCTTGAGTCGGATAGTTCTTCTCATGGACCTTAAGCTATCTGGAAGCATAAGATATGACCTTACCCTGCTGCATCAAAACATAACCTAGACCGACCCTGGATGCATCACAATAAACCACATAACCATCTGAACCCTCTGGTAGAGTCAAGACAAGAGCTGTAGTCAACCTGGTCTTCAGTTCTTAGAAACTTTTCTCACACTCATCTGACCACTGGAACTTGGCCTTTTTCTGAGTCAACTTGGTCAATAGGGCAGTTATGGATGAAAATCCTTCTACGAACCTCCTGTAATAACTGGGCAAACCCAAGAAACTTCTGATGTCTATCGGAGAGATGGGTCTGGGCCAGTCCTTTACTGCCTCAATCTTCTGAGAATCAACTCGGATGCCTTCATTAGACACTACATGACCAAGAAAAGCGACTGATTTCAACCAGAACTCACACTTCCTGAACTTGGCAAATAATTGGCGGTCCTTGAGAGTCTGTAGAATGACCCTCAGATGAGTCACATGCTCCTCCTCATTGCGAGAATAAATGAGGATATCATCAATAAAGACGATAATGAACAGGTCCAAATACTGCTTGAACACCCTATTCATTATATCCATGAAAGCTGCAGGAGCATTGGTTAGTCCAAAAGACATAACTACAAATTCATAGTGACCATACCGAGTCCTGAAGGCTATCTTCGGGATGTCACTACCTCTGACTCTAAGCTGATGATAGTCGGATCTGAGGTCTATCTTAGAAAAGCAACTTGCTCCCTGAATCTGGTCGAACAAGTCATTAATCCTGGGGATGGGATACTTATTCTTGATTGTGACTTTGTTCAACTGACGGTAGTCAATGCACATCCTGAGAGAACCATTTTTCTTATGCACGAACAACACTGGAGCACCCCATGAAGAGATGATGGGTCTGTTGAAGCCCTTATCTAATAGGTCTTTCAGGTGTTCTTTCAATTCCTTAAGCTCAGCTGGAGCCATTCTATAAGGGGGAATCGAGATAGGCTAGGTATCTGGAAGGATATCTATTTCGAAGTTGATTTCCCATTCAGGAGGAACTCCAAGAAGATCTATAGGAAACACTTTTGGAAACTCGTTCACCACTAGGACTGACTCAAGAGTTGGGGTCTCAGAGTTTGAATCCTTAACCCATACAAGATGATAAATATACCCTTTGGAAATCATTTTCCTGGCCTTAAGGTAGGAGATGAAACGACCTACAAGCACTGAGTTATTACCCTTCCATTCTAAGACTGGTTCATTAGGAAACTGAAACCGAACGATCCTAGTTATACAATCGACTGAGGCATAAAAGGAGTGCAACAAATCTATGCCTAGAATGATGTCAAAATATACCATTTTTAACTCTACAAGATCTGCTGAGGTGACTTTCTGGGATACTGTGACAGGGCAATTTTTGTATACCCATCTAGCTATAACTGGGTCACCAACTAGAGTAGAGACTGAGAAGGGTTCTGGGAGTATTTTTTGACTGACACTGAAGTTTATTGCTATATATGGAGTTATAAAGGAAAGTGTAGCCCCTGGATCTAACAATTCATAAACATCAGTATTAAAGACTCGCAACATACCCGTGACCACATCAGGAGAATCCTCATGGTCTTGTCAAATCTGAAGAGCATATAACTTGTTCTTGCGCTGACCACCATCTGTTCCAGATGAGGCACCCTGCTGAGTAGGGCGTCTAGCTGGAGTTGCTGTAGAACCAGTCTAAGTCTATAGGCAAACATCGTTACCCTTTTGAGAAGCGTTCGACAATCCCTCATCATGTGGCCTGGCTTACCACACCCAAAGCAATTTCTACTACCTACCATGCACTCACCTTGGTGGTTTCTACCACACTTCTTAAACACTGGATTAGTGCGCCCACTAGTAACCATACCCTGGGACTTAGAGACAGATGCTCTATCTCGACGATCCTTCTTGAACTTAGACACTGGCAGAAAATAGAGCTGGAACTGAATTTTTTTGGCAGAACTGAGAGCGATTTCCACCCTCTGACCTTTGCTGAGAGTAGCTAAAGTCACCTATCCTAGCTCTCTTAGTATCTCCTCCCCTTTCCTTGATCTTCTCCTCTTCAATCTGTTGGGAATAAGTAACCAATCTGGAAAAGTCCATCTCCTTAATTAGAATATCATTTTTGCACTCCTTGACTAGATCATCCGATACATAAGATACAAACTTGCTCATACGAGCTCTGGAGTCAGCTACTATCGCTGGAGCATACTTGGATAGCTGAGTGAACTTGAGAGCATAATCCTTCACGCTCATGTCATTCTTCTTTAGATTAATGAATTCCTGAACCTTGGCTTCCCTGAGCTCTAGTGGGAAGAACTGATCCAGAAAGGCTGTCTTGAAATGATTCCAACTCACTGGACCTACATTTGTACAACGAGATTCATTCCACTGCTAGTACCAAGTGTAGGCCACTCTCTTCAATTGATAAGCGGCCAAGTCTTCACCCTCGATTGAAGTGACACTCATAATGTCTGTCACTTTCTGAATATCATCTAAAAACTCTTGGGGATCCTCTTTTGACTTGGACCCATGAAACTCTGGGGGTTCATCTGAGTGAAATCCTGGATCCTTGTTGCAGCAGTGTTAACCTGAGGCAGAGCTGGTACCGGAGCCTGCTGATTGACCAGGGCGGTCATGGCCTGGGCAAGCACTTGGAAAGCAGACCTGAATTCGGCATGCGTGACTTTCTCATTCAATGGGTCTGCTAGAGCTGCTAGGGCTGGATGATTCCTAGCATTAGATCTTCTGGGAGGCATTTTTCACTGAAATACGAAGAGTATGAGTTAGAATAGAAGGAAATTAAATAGAGCTTATACTATATAGCACGAACTAGAAAAGAAAGAAGGGAAGGTATTACTAATGACGTCTCATAGCTTCTCCCCCATAACTGTGGCGCGCTTCACACCAATGAAGAAAACTCTACTTGACGCGGCTTTCAGACACCCTAGGACACTTGAACCTTATGCTCTGATACCAAGTTTGTCATGCCCCAACACAACCCCCTAGATGCAACATGGTGCTCAGTGTCATAAGTCACCCCAAACTAACTCATGGTGTGGCATATCTATACGATTTGAAGTAAAGAGCATATACTATGTGGAAGCTAAAAATAGTTTTTATATCTGAAATGAGAAGGACCCAAAACATGTCTAAATATAAAAATATAATAAGAGTATAGTGATGACTGAAGACAACACTAACAACTCAACTGAATCTAGTCTATGTCTGAAAGCCTCTAACTGATATAAGTTACTGGAACATGCCCCCAGCTAACTCTAACAAGACTGAAACTGAGAAGATGAAGACTGGAAATAAATCATGTCTATCATCCTTGAGCTATGAGGACTCACCACTGAGGCTGCTGAATACGGTATGGAAATTGAACTAAGTGCGGTCTGGATGCTGGGATCCTCAACCTACATTATGAAATGGTGTAGCACAAAAGTATGCGTCAGTACTTTGAATGTACTGAGCATGTAAGATATTTACTGATCTAGACAACATAGAACTGAACATAGAAATAGATATGCTGGCATATAACTTAAAGCTGGGCAGAATACAAGGACCAAGTACAAATCATGAATATAACATGCTGAGCTGAATACTTAAATAAATACTGAGTACATGGTCAATGCAACATGAATCTGACTGTGGGAGATACTCTTAATCGACATACCCCAAGTTGAGTTAACTGTGGGGCCAACCTGTAACAATAGATGAGAGGGTGTTCATACCTTGCCAAGGGTACGAACAAGTCTGATGTGGATCCACTACTAATGTCCTCAAGGGACAAGGATGTGCAACTTAGTCTGACAGCTGACTCTGTTAATACCTATGGTGGCACCGTAGTTCTGTGACTTGGGGCCCGCACAGCTAAGCCTTCATCCCCTCGTCCACTCGGTACTAAGCCTACTCCCAACTGAGGATAAGCAACAATGCAATGAAATAATAGATAGCTCAAAATACTGATAATTAACTGAGAATGCAACTTAAACATACTGAAGGATATGGTATTTAAATTCTGAAACATAATTATTTGACTGACCTGCCTAGCAAGCATAATTTATAAAGTACTGAAAATTATCACAGGCTAGGGTTCTGAATTCTATACATGAACTATAGTAATTCTCCAAGGCATATGAACTAAGCATCATATAAACTATAGCATCTGAATAGCAGGGGAAACTATAAGATTTTATGAACCCTAGGTCTAATTAATCATGGAGAAACTGAAAGAACTGACTGAATTCTAGGGACCTACTGGGTGAAAGGAACCCACTAGTGAAATCCCACATACCTGGTGAAGAAAACTACGGAGAAATCCTTGGATTCTTGGGGATGAACTTGATGAAGACCTCTTCTTGTTCTTGAGAGAAAACTATCGCTTCTTTCTCTTCTTTTCTCTCTAAGTCTGATGAATTTAGGAGGATAAATGTTTTAGGTAGTTTTTGACTAATAAAATAGGCTTAGATTAGTCAAAACGAAGTAGCCTAGGCATTAAAAGAGAAAGAAAAAGTTTGGAATTCCCCTAGAAAATAATTAGAAAAACTGCTGAAATCTATAACTCAGGGATCACAACTTGGTTCTACGGCTCGTGAAAAGTTCCATGAGTCGTGCAACCCTGTCGTGGCTTCCTAGTCCTGAGAATTGAGCTACTGGATGGAACTCCATGAGTTGGGTTCATGAATCACCCAAATTACACCTCTAAAAGAAGTGCGAGCTGTCGTTGTTCAAATATAGAACCCAACTAAAGGTTAGGGTCGATTCCAAAGGGAATATGGAAGGACTATGGTCGATAAGTATTTACTTCAAGCTTTTAGTCAATTATTTCCCGCAAAGGGGGGGGGGGGTTAAAGTAACAAGTAAAGATCATAATGTGAATTAGTAACAAGTAACAGAGATCAATTTCAACAGTTGCTATCAATAAGAGAAGTGACTAGGGTCGTGTTCCCCATGAGATCATAACTTAGTAAGGCTTTTGTACATGGTTAACTAGTTTAGTGCTTAGCATGCAGAATCGGTAAGTTAGGTTCACCTAATTCCTTGGTCCAGCAACTAGGTGAATTTCATCACATACCTTGGTCCGGACGCGGGTGTCGCTTTACTAACCCTTACCCTTGATCCCAGATTAGCTATTCTCGAACAAGGTCAAGCTATTAGACGAGGGTTGATAGCCTCGAATCTCATTGTTTACAACTCTTTTCCCATCCGTTACCTCCTTGGTCCGGCAAGTAAGGATAAGGCGAGTTCTAACATTGTACACTATTAGAAAGCAATCAAAGCGAAGGGAAGAACAATACATGCATAAACACCTTCCTAGATTACCTAAGTACTTTGCCTACTTCGTTAATCCTTCATGGTTCCCACAACCTTAGTTGTGGACTTAGTTACTCATGCTCATAAGTAAACAATCAAGAATTATTTGTGTGATCATGATCACGTACTTACAATAAGAGTTTCCAGAATCTTGAATGGATGAATATGGAAGTAAGAACAACGAACTATGAATGAATTAAACTCTCAAAACTAATAATAAACCAATATCACAAGGTTACGAATCTGTTTCCTACAAAATATTGTACATAAAACATAAAAGAAAACCTAGGGAAAGTATTTATAGACAATGGAAATCCTGTCCTAACAAAACTAGGAAAACTGGAATCGACAGCTTCTATGAGATCATTCCACGATTGGTGGAATCTTCTACAGTTTGTCACATGTACTCGTGAAACTCAGATAATTTTGCTATTCTAAAGATTCTTTTCCACGAAGGTAGTCTACGACTCGTGACTTGAATCACGACTCGTGGGGCTGAGTCATAGAACTTAGCCTTTGTCTCCTTCTCTGATCAGGTTCCATGAGTAAGACCCACGACTCGGGAACACATCTACGACTCGTGGAAACCTTTCGTTAAACTTAGGCCCCAATTGCATCTACAGTAACCTTTCCATGACTGACTTCCACAACTCGTGGAAGGGTCGACGACTCGTGGTAATGAGTCGTAGAAGTCAGTTCAAGCTCCGTCTGCAGCATTCTTTTCACGACTGACTTCCACAAATCGTGAAATGATTGACGACTCATGGTAATGAGTCGTAGCAGTCAGTTTCAGTACTGAATTGTTGTCCTTTTCTGCACTTAGTCTCTGAACCCTGTTTTCCTGCACAAGACTCCAAAACACATCAAATCTACTAAAAATTGCTAAAGAACATACTCTAATTCCAAGTTTTAAGCGTCGAAAGTGCTGCAAACTCATGACACATCATCACCCTTAACTTAAAATTGTTGCTTGTACTCAAGCGACAAAACAAAACTATCCTTGAACGACGCTTTAGCAAAAGAAACTTAGGAACTATGGTAGTCACATGATTTAGCAATTTAGTTCATAACAAGTATCCCCCTTCTTTTTCAACAGAAAACCAGTGCATATGTTCCATCTATCAAGACAAAACAAGAGGATCCATGGATGACATTATACTATCAACAAATGACCTAGAATACACACAGAAGATCACCCTAACAATCTGCAGTCAAAGTTGCTCTAGTGCCCTCACCATAAAGAAGTCTCATTCACACAATAATATAATCAAGAATTCGGGGACTGAACAAAGACACTCGCACTCACAATAGATATTCAAGCAATGCGTGCACAATACCATAGGCTTGCCCTTATTTTCTTTTCCTCGGCTTTCGGACAATTGGATTACGATCACTATAGGACTTCTCTTGGTTTGTAACGTAGGCTTGGGGATGGGTATGGTAGATATGGAAATCAGTGACTAAACCCTCCTTGACACTACGCTATTTTTTTCTCCACTTATCGGACCAACTCTATTCTTTTCCTCCTTTTTTCTCCCTTTTCATTTTTGAACAAGTGACAGGTGTGGCTTTTGGTTCAAATTCAACTCTTTTTCACATTTTCTTTTTATTTCTTTCTTTTCTTTTCTTTTTCTTTGTTTTTCTCTTTCTTTTTCTTTTCTTTATCATGCCCGCCGCACCTGTTATTTCCCTTTTTCATTACTAACCTTCTCTTTTCATACCCCTACTCCTCACTCACCTCTACAGTAGCCACCCTCAACTTAGGCGATTTTCCTGAGTTGAGGTACACGATGTCCAAGGAGGGACCAGGGCCAAACTAAAGGTTTTGCAAAAAGACGGGGAAGTGATTAGGCTAAACAACAAAATGGGTCAATTTAGGCTCAAAATCAGGGATCAAAGGATATTTACTTCATTTGGTCGGTCGTTTGGATAAAGTGGACTAATTCAAAATGGCCTATGATCCTTTCCTAAACAACCATCCTAGAACATAAGCAAGACTAACTGGGCAAGTTCTAGATTGGCACACAACGCAAGAACACGTCAAAATAATCTCACACACTCATGGTACAGAGTCAAACAATTACATGCTAACTATCAGGTTCATGCTCTAGCTTAAGCCATTTATCAAGTCGATTACATTACAATGTCATGCACAGATCCATAACGGTTAGTCTATCAAGAATAGATACTACCATGTCACACAAAATTTGGAGGGGTTTTCCATTCAAAAATCCAGTTCCAAAAATCATATCACAGACTGCGCAAAGTTCCTTTTCTTCTTCTACTACATAAAACCTATACTAAACATGCCGGTTCAACAGAAATAAAAATCCTTAGGGAAAGAACACAAGCAAGAAAACCCTAAGGACTCGGGTACCTTTTGAGTACCCCTCATGGGTTGCCTCCCATGTAGCGCCTGATTTAACGTCGCGGCATGATGCGGTTCTTTTGGCTACTCAGACTTCGCCAAAAGACCCATCAAAATACGGACAGCTGATGCCCCTACCCCACCAAAAAGTAATGTGCATTGTCCTCAATGCATCAAGAAAAGTAGAATCATAGGGAGGCAGGAACATACCTATGGCGCCTAAGAGGGAAACATGGGGTGAAGAAAATACCTGTCGGTTTGGTTGATAGGGGAACCATTTAATTTTTAGGTGTTTTAAATGATTTAGGTCGTGGGTTGGGTCGGGTAAAGCGGCTGAACAGTAAAAAATAATAATCAAAACTTACCTGGGTTCCACGAGTCCTGTTCACAAATCGTGGAACTAACCACGACTCGTAGAATGGTCTCGTGGAACAAGTCCTGCCACCAAAGTTTCTCTGATTTCCACGACTGGCAATCACAATTCGTGATTGTGTTCATGACTCGTGGAACCAGTTCGTGGAAGTTGTTCTGCACTTGGCCATTACCACCTGAGTTCCACGAGTTGGTTCGACGACTCGAGGAATGGTCCACGATCCGTGAACCATACTCATGGAGCCTAACTTACCCATTTTCAGAGTTTGATTTTCTCCAGCACTTTTCCTCCACCCGTTTCTGCACATATAGCAAGCATTAGCCTTGGGTTGCCTCCCAAGCAACGCTTGATTTAACGTTGCAGCATGACGCAAGTGTTTTGGTTACTCAGACTTCACCAAAACACTCCCCAGTCTTTACACTACAACTAACATAAAGTAAATTACAAAATCATGGATTGCCTCCCATGTAGTGCCTGATTTAACGTCGCGGTACGACACAGGCTGCTAGATTACTCAGACTTCATCAAGATCCTTGGGTGGGATGAACTTATCTATGCTCCAAGCCTCAATAGTCTTGATCTCCTCTGCTGTGCCAAAATAAGCTTTTATCCGCTGCCCGTTTGCTTTGAATCTCTTTCCATCAAGGTTTTCAAGTTCAATAGCCCCGTGAGGGAAAACTTGCACCACCTTGAAGGGTCCAATCCACTTGGACTTCAACTTGCCAGGAAACAAGCAAAGTCTAGAATTGAAAAGTAGGACCAAGTCACCTGGCTAAAAATCTCTCTTTTTTATCTTCCGATCATGGTACAGCTTCATTCTCTCCTTGTACGGAGCTGAACTTTCATATGCATTCAGTCAAAACTCATCCAACTCATTCAGCTGCCCTACCCTTTGCAATGATGTTACACCCCAATCCAAGTTCAGCTTCATTAAGGCCCACATGGCCTTGTGCTCTAGTTCAACCGAAAGATGGCACGCTTTACCAAACACAAGCTGGTATGGATACATGCCTATTGGAGTTTTGTACGCAGTCTGGTACGCCCACGGTCTTGGACATGATTGACTTGATTTCTCTATTGGAGACCTCCACTTGCCCACTCGTCTAAGGATGATAAGGGGTTGAAACTCTGTGTTTCACTCCATATTTCTTAAGCAAAGCACGAAACAACTTGTTGCAAAAATGAGAGCCTTCATCACTAATAATGGCCCTTGGCTTACCAAATCTGGAGAAGATGTTCTTTTTCAAGAACGTTGTGACACATTTACCTTCATTGCTTGGAAGCGCAACCGCTTCCACCCACTTAGACACATAGTCAACAGACACCAATATATACTGGTTCCTATCAGACAGCACGAACGGACCCATGAAGTCAATGCCCTAAATATCGAATAGCTCAATCACGAGAATGGGATTTATAGGAAGCTCATGTCTCCTTGATATGCCTCTTTCCCTCTGACATTTGCTGCACACCTTAGCAAACTCGTGGTCATCTTTATGAATAGTCGGCCAATAATAGCCGCATTGCAAGATCTTATGGGGAGTCTGGATACCACTATGATGACCTCCCATATAGGAGGAATGGCATGCTTCCAATATCTCCATCATCTCAGCTTCTGGCACACATCTTCAGATCATAGTGTTTGCACACACACGGAACAAGAATGGCTCTTCCCAAAAATATTTCTTCACATCAGACATGAACTTTCTTCTTTGGTGAACGGACATATCACCAGGCACTAAATCACTTTCCAAGTAGTTGGCAATGTTGGCGAACCATGGGATCAAGTCCTGAGAAGAAGCCAATTCCTGTTCGTCAGGAAACCAATCATCAATCTCGAACTCATCATTCAGCTTCAACATAGCTTCTTCTTCCAACCTAGACAAATGATTTGCCACCTGATTTTCAGTACCCTTGCGGTCCTTAACTTCAAAGTCAAACTCCCACAGCAACAACACCCATCTAATCAACCTTGGTTTAGCATCCTTTTTCTCCATCAGATAGCGAAGAGCTGAATGGTCAGTATGCACCAATACCTTGGTGCCAAGTAAATAAGATCTGAATTTCTCGAAGGCAAAGACCATAACAAGGAGTTCATGTTCAATCACTGTATAGTTCTTCTGAGCCGGGTTAAGTGCCTTGCTAGTGTAGTAAGGATGAAGAATCTTCTTGCGCCTTTGGCCTAGGACTGCTCCTAGCGCCACCCCACTAGCATCACACATAACTTCAAATGGTTGTGACCAATTAGAAGCAATAATAATAGGAGTTGTAACCAACTTCTCTTTGAGGCACTCGAATTCCTTGAGACAAGCATTATCAAATAAAATTTTTACCTCTTTCTCCAACAACTTGCACAACGGATTTGCAATTTTGGAGAAGTCCTTGATAAATCAACGATAAAACCCTGCATGACCCAAGAAACTCCGGATACCTTTCACAGAAACTGGTGGGGGCAATTTTTCAATCACCTCAATCTTTGCTCTATCAACTTCTATGCCCTTCTTCGAAATTCGGTGACCAAGTACGATGCCTTGTTTGACCATGAAGTAACACTTTTCCCAATTCAGCACTAGGTTACACTCTTCACACCATTTCAACACACAACCCAGATGATCTAGACAATCTTCAAATGAGTCACCTACCATTGAAAAGTCATCCATAAAGACCTCTATAGTGTCATCCACCATATCTGAAAACATAGACATCATACATTGCTGAAAAGTTGTTGGCGCATTGCAAAGACAAAACGGTATCATCTTGAAGGCAAACATCCTATACGGGCATGTGAATGTGGTTTTCTCTTGGTCTTCGAGGGCAATAGAGATCTGATTATACCCTGAATAACCATCAAGAAAATAATACCAACCTCTACCTGCAAGACGGTCTAGCATCTGATCCATGAATGGCATTGGAAAATGGTCCTTCTCGGTCCACGCATTCAACTTTCTGTAATCCATGCATATGCGCCAGCCTGTCACTGGCCTCATCGGAATCAGCTCATTATTAGAATTAGGAACAACAGTAATCCCTCCTTTCTTTGGTACGCACTGAACCGAGCTCACCCACTTGCTGTCAGAAATCGGGTAAACCACAACTGCATCCAGCCACTTTATGATCTCTTTCTTGACGACTTCTTGCATAGGCTGATTCAACCTACGTTGATGCTCAATAGATGGAACACAATTAGGCTCGAGCTGGATTTTGTGAGTATAGATTCCAGGCAGAATCCCAATAATATCTGCAATGGTCCGCCCAATAGCTCTCTTAAACTTTCTCAATACTGCAACTAGAGCCACAACCTGCGCTTCACCTAAATCTGCAGCAATGATTACTGGCAAAGTCTCATTATCTCCCAAAAATACATACCGAAGATGAGCTGGTAGTGCTTTAAGTTCTACGACTGGCGGCTCCTCAATAGATGGACGAGCCGGTGGTGTCGTCCTATTCTTCAAATCCAAATCCAGCTTCTTTGGTGCATAAGTGTATGATCCCAAACATGTAAGTGCTGCAACCATCTCGTCGTATTCATCAATGTCTTCACCCTCAAAATTTATGATGACTACTGCAAGGGCTTCTACACCAAGTTGTTCCTCAACAGGTACAACCAGCTGGTCCTCACCAACTACATCAATCACTGACACCACTCTCATATCATCATGGTGCTTCATCGACTTGCACACATTGAAGGTCACCTCTTCATTATTTAGCCTGAATTTTATCTGACCCGTCTCTAAATCAACCAAAGCATGCCCAGTAGCGAAGAATGGTCTCCCCAAGATAATGGGCACCTAAAAGTCAACATCGCAATCTAGGATAACCAAATCTGCAGGAAAGATGAAAGTTTCAACCTTTACCAACACGTTGTACAGAATTCCCACAGGCCTCTTCACCGTCCAATCAACCATAAGTAGCTGCATTGTAATTGGAGAGGGGGCTCCCAAGCCCAACTGATTGTAAACTACAAGCAGCATCAGATTTATACTAGCACCCAGATCACACAAATCTTTGGCGAAATAGAATGCTCCAATAGTGCATGGGATGGTGAAGGCTCCAGGATCTTTCTTCTTCTGTATCATAGAACAGGATGCTATTGCACTGCAGTGGTGCAAGTTATTTACTGGCTCAAAGATGACCTTTCTCTTCCTTGTCACCAGATCCTTCATAAATTTTGCATAACCAGGCATCTGTTCCAATGCTTCGACCAAAGGAATATTTACTGATAGCTGCTTCAGCATCGAGATAAACTTATGGAATTTGCCATCCTCAACCTTCTTCTTCAACCTCTGGGGATAGGGTGGAGGAGGCAATGGCTTGGGTTTCAGGACCAGTGCAACTTCTTTTCTTTTTGCCTTTGACTCGGCAGATGGTCTCTCAGGTGACCCTTCACAATAAGCTTTCTCTTCTGAATCGGCTAGAATCTCAGCATCATCCTTCTCAACTTCGGCTGGCTCATCAACAACAATAGGCACAGGAGGATCAACAGTTTGCTTTCCACTCCGAGTGGTCATCGCCATAACATATTGATCATTTTTTGGATTCAAGCTGTTTGATGGAGACAGCGTGGGACTCCACCTTCTGATTAATACTTAAAAGTTCAGCTTTTATCTCCTTCATACTCGCATCCATGGAGTCAACCTTTTGGAACACTTTATTGATGAGCTCTCTCATGGTGGGTTGTCCAACCCACTCTTCGCGAGTTGTAGGCAAAACGTAGAGATTACTTCTATCGTTCTTGTACCCATCCTTCTTTTGCCAATCACCATATCCTCTATCTCTGTAACCGGACCAATTGTAGTAGTCATCCCTATCTCTGTTCCGACCTTTATTTCCTTGGCCAGAGGCCTAAAAATCTACCCCTTGATCATTCAGATAACCAATTTCTTCTTCAGATGAGTACCCGTCTGACCTTGGTGCTCTGCCTTGAGAACCTACCACTTTAACTTTTTCTACTTCCTCCACCAGGAATTTCTTTGCCAGCAACCCAAGTGCCATGTTCATCTCAGCCTGTGCCTTCTTAATGTCTTCTATCTCATTAGGATCCATTGACTTGCCAACTTCATAAGTACCTACTAACGTTTCCACATCTCTCATATGCCATGCTCGATTTGTCTTTGCGACCCTATCCAAACTCTCTGCAGCTTCAGGGTATGTGTTTTCCATGAATACACCTCCAGTCACAGTATCAGCTACAGCTTTAGTATTTGCATTCAAGGCCTTATAGAATATCTCCATCAGATGCCTGGGAGGGATTCCGTGTCTCGGAACTTACTTCATCTTCTTCTTGAACCTCAGCCACGCCTCATATAGAGCTTTTGTAGGTAGATGCCTAAAATTATATATCTCCTCTTTTAGCTGCAACAGCCTTGATGGAGGAAAGAACCTCTCTACAAATTGAGTCTTTAGCTCATACCACGAGTATATAAAACTATCAGGCAGTTTTGAGAGCCATGCAGTTGCTTCATCAGTCAATGAAAATGGGAACAGCCTCAGTCTGATAGCCTCTTGACCCACTTCTAGCATGTTATACGATTTGCTGAAGCTCACAAAGTTGTTCACATATAGAATTGCATCTTCAGTGGGCTTTCCTGAAAAGAGTCATTTCATGGTCAACAGTTGAATCATGGCACTAGTAATGTCAAACTTTGTCCCGTCAGCCACTAGTGGAGCCATATTCCTCCTCATCATAATCATCTACATCATAATACAGAGGAGCCTGCATTTGCTGCTGCATTTGTCGACCCCTATTATATGGGGCGTGATGAGGTACTGCCTCATCCCGGACCGCTTGTTGCCTTTCATGTCTTGCTTGCTCAGCTGCAGTATTTCGAGCTGCACGATCTTGTGCAATTTTCTCATCTTCGGCAGCAAGGGCATCTTCGCCTTCCTTTTGGCGTGCTGCTTCTTCCCTTTTCTTTTGCTCCGCCTCAGCTAGTAATTGAGTTGTAATCTGCTCTTGAGTTTCGTGTTCTCCATCCTTAGACATGTTTCGTAATGTTTTGGTGAGCTCTGGATCGTAAAGGATCAAGGGATTGCCTTGACTCCTTGTACTTGGCTTGCACAAGTGTGCAACCTGTGATCAAAACAAAAACAACAGAAAAAGTAAAATCATGAAATAAGGACTATAAGTGAAATAAACACAATCTCTCTTGGTCCTAAGCCGTATTCCCTGGCAACGACGCTAAAATTTGATGCACCCAAATTACACCTCTAAAAAAAGCACAAGCGGTCGCTGTTAAAATATAGAACCCAACTAAAGGTTGGGGTCGATCCCACAGGGAATATGGAAGGACTATGGTCGATTAGTGTTTACTTCAAGCTTTTAGGTAATTATTTCGCGCAAAGGGGGGGAGGGATTTAAAGTAACAAGTAAAGATCGTAATGTGAACTAGTAACAAGTAACAGAGATCAATTTCAACAATTGCTATCAATAAGAGAAGTGACTAGGGTCGTGATCCCTATGAGATCATAACTTAGTAAGGCTTTTATACTTGGTCAACTAGTTTAGTGCTTAGCATACAGAATCGGTAAGTTAGGTTCACCTAATTCCTTGGTCCGGCAACTAGGTGAATTTCACCACACGCCTTGGTCCGGCCGCAGGTGTCGCTTTACTAACCCTTACCCTTGATCCCAGATTAGCTATTCTCGGACAAGGTCAAGCTATTAGACGAGGGTTGATAACCTCGAATCTCATTGTTTACAACCCTTTTCCTATCCGTTACCTCCTTGGTTTGGCAAGTAAGGATAAGGCAAGTTCTAACGTTGTACACCGTTAAAAAGCAATCAAAGCAAAGGGAAGAACAATACATGCATAAACACCTTCCTAGACTACCTAAGTACTTTGCCTACTTCGTTAATCCTTCATGGTTCCCACAACTCTAGTTGTGGACTTAGTTACTCATGATCATAAGTAAACAATCAAGAATTATTTTTGTGATCATGATCATGTACTTACAATAAGAGTTAAAGAAATCCGGAATCTTGAATGGATGAAGATGGAAGTAAGAACAACGAACTATGAATGAATTAAACTCTCAAAACCAATAATAAACCAATATCACAAGGTTACGAATCTGTTTCCTAGAAAATATCGTGCATAAAACGTAAAAGAAAACCTAGGGAAAGTATTTATAGACAATGGAAATCATTTCCTAACAAAACTAGGAAAATTGGAATCGGCAGCTTCCACGAGATTATTCCACGATTCGTGAAATCTTCTATGGTTCATCACATGTGCTCGTAAAACTCAGACAATTTTGCTCTTCTGCAGGTTCTTTTCCACGAAGGCAGTCTACGACTCATGACATGAATCACGACTCGTGGGACTGAGTCGTAGAACTCATGCTTTGTCTTCTTCTCTGATCAGGTTCCATGAGTAAGGCCCACGACTCGTGAACACGTCTATGACTCGTGGAAACCTTTCGTTGAACTCAGGCCCCAGTTGCATCTATAGTAAGCTTTCCACGAATGATTTCCATGACTCATAGAAGGGTCGACGACTCATGGTAATGAGTCGTAGAAGTCAGTTCAAGCTCCATCTGCAGCATTCTTTTCACGACTGACTTCCACAACACGTGAAAGGATTGACGACTCGTGGTAATGAGTCGTAGCAGTCAATTTTAGTCCTGAATTGTTTTCCTTTTATGAACTTAGTCTCTGAACCTTATTTTCCTGCACAAGACTCCAAAACACATCAAATATACTAAAAATCACTAAAGAACATATTTCAATTTCAAGTTTTAAGCGTCGAAAGTGCCGCAAACTCACGGCACATCAGTTCACAACTCGTGGAAACTTCTACGGGTCATGGAATCCCACTCGTAGTTCCTGAGGTAAATTCCTAGGTCTCTGAAGATTGGTTCCACGGGTTGGGTTCACGACTCGTGGAAACTTCCACGGGCCGTGGAACCCAATCGTGGTTCCTGGGATTCATCTGCTAGGAGGATTCCACGGATGACTTCTACGGTCTGTGGAAACTTTCATGGTCCGTTTACTCGAATCATGGGATGAGCTCCAGAGGAGTAGTCCTCTGATCTTTGTTTCATGAATTCAGTCCACGAGTCGTAGACTCTTCCACGGCATGTGGAAGTGACTCATGATTCTGCTGACTGTTGAAAATTTTTATTTCCTTTGATTTTCTGAGCTAAGTTTGGGCTTGGAAGTTCTGGAGTGTTACACAAATAGATTTGAAATATTTACTCACCAATTAACTAATAAGGGCTTTCAAAGCTTATTATTTTCTTATACAATTGTGAGCTACAACTTTTTCAAATTATCAAAAAAATTAACAAACAATAATTTTCTACGAGCAATAGAACAATTTATCAATAATAAACATATCAATCATTTCAAAGTATTTACCATTAGTGATTATAATAACTAACCATAATTAATAATACATTAAATGTATCACTTAATTTAACAATTAGATAAACTGATTTAACTTTAAAACAGATTTTCTTAAACGAGAAGATAAATGAACAATAAATTAAGACAATAATGTAACCTTTATAAAAATCAGATTAATTAAAATAAATCTATTATTCTTAAGAGTATTTTAAAATTATTGTACAACCAATTCTGATTTAATAACACATTATGTTGTAATCTTCAAATTTAATAAAAACTAGATTAATATATTATTCAATAAGGAATTTAAAGAATAAATCACTGTATATATGGTTGGTACCTCATTGAATGAAATTCAAGTTGAAGAGCTTTGTGGGCTGGGTTTGGTTATCACTTTTTGCATCAAAAAGTTATTGCTCATTATATTTTGAATATATTTAAAGTGTAGATGAATTCATAATCAATAAACCTTTCATTATCATCAAGTCAATATGAAAAAAAAAATCTTGCCACCATTCATGTGAAGAAAGATTAGCACAAAGTTACCTTGGCACCAATAACACTCACCACCAATTTTTGATGAAGAATAAGCAATTCGTGCTGATAACGTATTGTAAAATATGAGCAATATATAAAATAATATAAGACAAGATATATATACAAGAGATAGGGGAGAATGTCATTCGTGTTTATTTCTTCTTTGTTGTGTAGTGTAGGTTTCATAATAGAATAGTCTACTATTTATAGGTTACAAGAAGTCTTCTCAAGTTACAAGACATAAATGAGTTCATTCATTTAGTACATGAATTGCAAAAGAAGTTACGGAAGGGACATCCATATTCAGTGGATTTATAACATGCTTTCCTTTTTGTCTTTTTGACTTTCATGTTTTTTTCTTTGAGCTGGGCCCGCTGGGCTTGTTTTTTGTACAGATTTTCAGTTTTATTGGAATAAAAGGGCTATATGCCCATCTTTTAATTATTTTTTTAAAAGTATTTTTGTTATAAATCTAATGCATTTTGTAAATGTCCATTCAATGAATATTGTCCTATTCATATACCAATTCTTGGTTATTCATGTACCTTATAAATGAAGCCATTAAATCATGTATTTGAGGAGACATTTTGTAAAGTATAAATTGGTGATGTTGGAATTAATTCAAGACTTTAATTCTAATTCGTCTAGAATTTCATATTAGGCATTTATTTAGTTTATGTCTAGTTAGGATTTATTTGTCCTAGTTCATACTGGAATAGATTTTCTACTCTTAATTTAATTTGGTTATGCACTATTATAAATAGGGATGTCTGCTACCTATTTTCTCAGGTCATGAGGAAGCTCTCATGTAGTGAGATTTAAGAGTTTTTGAACTATTAAATAAAGCCTCCTACCTCTTCTCTCTAGTTTAATAAATTTCTTCTATTTAATTATTGTTGGGTGTTTCACTTATGCCTATATTATTTTGGTACTTTTATTTCCTTCAAACTAGTATCAGAGCCTATGTGAGATCCTATTAGAGCCTCGTGTGAGATGCAACACATAAAAAATATGAATATTTTATATTTACCTAATTGTCCTGTTTATGTGTTTGATGGCAAAATTAATTTTAAGAGTTGGTATCAACAGATGATGGATTTTTTTAATGTTGTTAGACTATGGATTGTTATTGATGAAGGATTTGTGAAACCCCCCGAAGGCACATTATTGACGATTGAAGCAGATGCACAATTACAGAATAATAGACAGTTGAAATATAAGGCATTCTATTATCTCTATACCAAAGTCCAATTATATGTACAATATAAATTTTGCATGCAAAATGTAACGGCCTGATTCACCATTATTTTAGAAATTACCTTATCACGGATTTCGAGAATGATTAAAAAATTACATTTTTGTTAAGTGGGGTGAAATGACGAAAATTTTAGATTTTTAAAATCTAGGTATTGTATTATAAAATTGGCCAAACTGAGACTGTCCGGAGTTACTGCCTTGCCTATATCGCTATAGCAAGAGGTAGGGCGCTACCGCAATGCCGCTATAGCGAGAATTTTTCCGCTATAGTAAGGCCGCTATAGAGGGAATTTTTCCGCTATAGTGAACGGGTAACCACAGCGGGTTTGGATTCCTTGTGGCATAGAAAATTATTTTGTTGGTTATGCATGAATATCTTTTGCTCTAGTATTTTGACGAGGCCCTGAATTTCTTGGAAACTTGAGGAGTAGTAATCTAACTGGTCTCGTACAACTCAAAGGAAGGAATTCCTTGACAGAGCAAGATCAAATTAAATTTTGATTGAGTTTGGGTACACTGATGGATTTGAGAGTTTTGGTGGTTTGTATAAGGCTAAATTTACGCTGTCATGGTAGAGCGTTAAGGTTCAAGGGGCTGGTTCATTCTTTTCCTTCTGCCTTAAAGATCATTCGGGGATGAATGATGGGTAAATTAGTATATGTTGTAATGACCTATTCCATCATTACTGAAAATATCTACGATCAAGGTAGGTATATTTATTCGTAATAAGAATTAGGGTTAATTCTTTAGTATGAGAGTACATTTGGTATGTACTAAGGTCATACAATATTCCTAGCACAAAGTTAAGTTGAAAGTTTCCTTACCGATTTAGTTTGGGACTAAGTTCAAACTAAGGTCAACTTCAAATGAGCATTCCTCCTAGAATATAAGGAGTTAGGGGTTCCAATACCCACCAAATTAAATATATCTGAGTCCTCTTTCCAATATCACTAGTCGTTTATTAATCCACTTTCTAAGTAAAAAGTTATGACCATTTTACTGAACACTGTCCGTGCTGAAAAGTTGAGGCCATTGTAAAGGGAATTAGGGCGCTATAGCGGTACTGCAATAGCGGCCGTCAAGCTACTATGGCTGAATGACCGGACCAGAAAGCCTAGAAATGGATTTTATAATCCCATTATCTTTTCTTCATTTAAAATTAGACGAGGGTTGCTCCAAAAATCCTCCTAGGCTGCTCCAAAGCTTGAAAGCCATGGGGAAGAGATATTTCCACTAAGGAAGGGTGAAACTATGGATTTTAGACTCGTTCTCCATCAGGAATCGTCTTCACAGAGCCAGAATATAGCGTTCAGACCTCTTTGTGCAACTGTTTGGCGTTCAGGTAGTCTAGGTTTAATTGAGTAGCTAGACCCATATTTTTCTGTATATTATTGTGTAGAATGATAAGAGAATTCATGCATAGGCCTTCGGGCATGGAGTCTGGAGGAATAATGTGGTGTTTCGGTTGCCTAATTTATGAAGGAATGATAATGTTGTGGGATTTCGATCCAATTCTTATGTATCATATTACGTGATGCTAAATTCTAGGAAACTAGATTGTTGGGTAGGTTTAGGGAAACGAAAATGATGTGAATCAAACAAGTGGCTGATTGTAGTGGGTTTTTTTAGAATAATTCAATTAAAGGGAATGGGATGAACGGGAAGAGTTGGAGTCTAAATGTTAGGGGATGTTTTCTCAAAAATGTGTTGTTTTTAAATAAGGGTCAGGAGTTGTTGTAAATGATTATATGTGTCTATAGGCTAAAACCAAGAATTAGTCTTCAGTCTTCAGACGGGTTAACAAGGTTGAGGTTATGCACCATGTTGCCAGGTAGGTGATGGTTAATGTCTTGCCAAATTCAATATATATACATATAACTATAGCTTAGTATTGTATGTACTTTCATGCTTAGGAATGAAAGTTAAGAATATCCAAGTGTTTGAGGTGTCAATTATGTGAAATGAACTTAATTATTTCTTGTTGATTTACAAGGGTGTTTTCTGTTCATTTAAGTATTGACTATTGGCTTTGTGTGATATTCGGTTGGCTCGGGTACCACGCCTAGTACGGGATACTAATGGTTGACTTGGGTACCACGCCTGGTACGGGATACTAATGGTTGGATTAGGTACCACGCCTGGTACGGAATACTAATAGTTGGCTCGGGTACCACGCCTAGTACAGGTTCTATATCAGTTGGCTCGCGTACCACGCCTGGTACAGATTTAATTATGCATTATTTATTGTGTTTGTTTATGGTTCCATGAATGAATCCGGTTGATTGTTGAATCTGTGATTGATTTTATTAGTCCTTGAGAGGCCGAATTGCTACACTTAAATGTGGGGATGATCCTTGGGTGGACCGGGCATCACATGTTAATACTTAGGTGTTGATCTATGGATCTTTGATTGATTCAGGTAATGAAAAAGGATAAATGTCATGTTTATTATTTGTTGTTAAATGATTGTTGAACCAGTTTCCTGTGGTTGATAAGTTAGAAGGTAGACTGAGAGTGTGTAGTTATGCTATTGGATGTTATTATATATTATACTGCTTTACTCAGTATGGGTTTACTATTATTCTTTACATATTGGGTTTCTGAGAGGGCCAAAATTTATTATTACTTGACATTTATGTTGGTCCTTGAGAGGTCAGGTTGGTGTGATTAATTGATAAGGGGTTTCTTCTATAACCGGGGTCGTATTTAAGCGACATAGATGATGTCCTAGGGATCCTTGGGAGGCTCGGGTGGTTTGCAAGTTATGACATAATTATATGTAATCTGGTTACTTGCATTGTAGGATATAACTTATAAGATTGTTGAGTCCGGTTGTTGACTGGGGGTATTATTGATAGTCATATAGACTTGGTTGTTTCATGTTGTATGGTAATACTCTGTTAATGGCGTACACTCAAATTTTCCATTTTTGACAAGAGTGACAGGCCGGCTAGTGGTGATGTCTGGGCTAGTTGGGCACAGGACTAGAGGTGTTGAGGTGTATTACTTGACGGGTCCAAGATGGGTAAGCTTGAAGGGACTAAGGTTCCTAGGAAGTCGGGTTTGACTGGTTTAGTGAAACAATGTTATTATTCTGTGAGTGCCTGCATCGGTGGGATGTCAAGGGTAAGGAACCTTGGGGGTTGAATACACAGAAACTCAAAGGTAGTCCATTATCGTAGGCTAAAGGCTAAGGGTCAAGGTTGTTGACTTTGGATCTTAAGTCAGGGTGACAGACCTACTAATATGGTTAGTTAGTAATGTAAACTACGGGGTTAAAACTGGTAAGGTAGTCCTAGTGTTAAGTGTGACTTGAGATGTTCTATTGTTATGTGTGACCATTTGGTTTGACCAGGGTAGAAGGCGAAATGCCTACTAATGGTGTAGTTGGCAGCGGAATGAGGTAGGAATGCTCGGGATGGAACATATGAGTTCTTAGTGTTAATATCATGGAGGTTAAAGGTGAATTATGAAAAATTGGATTCTTGTAACTTATTCCATATTTTTTCTTGATTTCTTATATGATGGAATGCGGTGGATTTAGGTCGACCGATGATGCCTACCAGTACGTGTTATTTGTACTGTTACTACTCTTGCTATACCTTTTTGGGTATAGTCTGGTTGCAGAATCAGTGATGTTTCATAGGTATAGGACGATGGTGATCTCCATCAGCTTCTACTCTCCTACTCATGGTGGAAGCTGTGTCTTCTTTTCGTATTTTTATTTGCTGTCGTAGAGCTCTTGTACTTGTTCGGACTAGATCCTATGGAAGGTTGTTTCCAAGTTGTAAAGGTTTTACTGTTGTAAATATTGTAAGAGTTATTTTGTATTAAAAAGGCTTTATTTTTGGTGTTTAATTTTAACTTCCACATGTACCTGTTGGATCGGGTGGTAAGGGTTCTCCTATCTAAGTGCTTAAAGTAGGTGCCCGCATGGCCCGGTAGTTGGGTCGTGATAAAATTATACTAAGATAGGCATTTTCTCATCATTTTTGTTTCTCATCGAGGATCATAAATTAGTTAGGGACTCCAACTAATATGTAGATCCCTTAAAGCAGAAGACGTCCTTAAAAGAATCATTTCTAAGACTCGAAACCCCAAACAACACGTTCTTTGATAGAAATAAGAGGTGTTGGGGCGTGTTTTTTAAGAATAAATATGTATGTGTATAGTTGAGGGAGTATATATGTAGAGAAAAGACATCAAAACACTCTTAAACTTGTCCGACAAACTTACTTTAGACCTTTAACTTCACGCGTATTTATTTACCCCCTTTAACAATTTTAAAGTGAATTAAATATCACCCTTCTACTATAAGACCAGCCTCACAATGAAAGGTGTAAAGAACACGCGCCACATCATCGCCACGTTAGTGCCATATCAAAGCCATGCCAAAAAATATTTTTTTAAAAAAAATAACCCCACTAATGTATATATGTTATATAATAAAAATAACCCCACTGGAGAAGGCATCAGAGTGGATTTTTAGAAGATAGAGGCTGTGAAGAATTGGCCTCGGCCAACCACTCCCACAGAGGTACATAGTTTCTTGGGATTAGCCGGTTACTACAGGAGATTTATGGAAGGCTTTTCCTCTATTTCTGCCCCATTGACTAAACTAATGCAGAAAGCAGCTAAGTTCCAATGGTCAGATGCTTGTGAAAAAAGCTTCCAAGAGTTGAAAAATAGATTGACTACAACGCTAGTATTGGCCTTACTAGAGGGTGTGGAAGGATATGTTGTATATTGTGATGCTTCAGGCATTGGTCTTGGTTGCGTCCTGATGCAGCATGGAAAAGTTATAGCATACGCCTCCCGACAATTGAAGAAGCATGAACAAAATTACCCCACTCATGATTTGGAGCTTACAGTAGTTGTGTTTGCACTTAAAATATGGCGCCACTATTTGTACGGGGTGCATGCTGATGTCTTTAAAGACTGTAAGATTCTTCAATATCTATTCAAGCAGAAGGAGTTGAATCTAAGGCAAAAGAGGTGGCTAGATTTGTTAAAGGACTATGATGTCGATATTCTTTACCACCCAGGTAAGGGTAATATTGTAGCAGATGCTCTCAGCCGACTATCTATGGGTAGCTTGGCACATTTGTCACCTGCTCAACGTGAGGTATCCAGAGATGTTCATAAATTAGCCAATCTAGGAGTTCGACTCATGGACTCCGAAGATGGTGGCGTTGTGGTATTGAATACAACAGAGTCGTCATTAGTGGCATTGGTAAAAGAAAAGCAGTATGACGATACCTTATTGCTTCAATACAAAGAAGGAATTCGACAACACCGGGTCACAACATTTGAACTAGCAGGCGATGGCACCTTGAGATGTCAAGGTAGACTGTGTGTACCTGATGTAGATGGACTGAGACAACAAATTATGGCTGAGGCACATTGTTCTCGTTATTCAATACATTCGGGCTCTACGAAGATGTATCATGACCTTAAAGAGGTCTACTGGTGGAATGATATGAATAAAGATATAGAAAAATATGTAGCACAGTGCTCCAATTGCCAGCAAGTGAAGGCAGAGCATCAAAGGCCTGGTGGCCTAGCTCAGACCATAAGTATTTTGGTATGGAAATGGGAGGCTATTAACATGGATTTCATCACAGGTTTGCCCTCTTCTTTTCGAAAACATGACTCCATTTGGGTAATAGTTGACCGGCTGACAAAATCAGCTCATTTCTTGACTGTTAAGTCCACCAGCACAGCTGAAGATTATGCTAAGCTTTATATAAAAGAGATTGTTCGCCTACATAGGACCCCAGTGTCCATTATTTCTGATAGATGTGCTCAATTTAATGCTCATTTTTGGAGATCGTTCCAAAGAGGCTTAGTCACACAGGTGAATCTTAGCACTGCTTTTCATCCACAGACCGACGATCAAGCCGAGCGCACTATTCAGACGCTCAAGGATATGTTGAGAGCATGTATTCTAGACTTTAAAGGTAACTGGGATGATCATTTGCCTCTAATAGAGTTTTCCTATAATAACAACTATCACTCCAGCATTAGCATGGCTCCATTTGAAGCTTTGTATGGAAGACGATGCAGGTCGCCTATCGATTGGTATGAAGTACGTGAGACATAATATTAGGACCAGATTTAGTCCATCAAGTCATTGAGAAGGTCAAGTTGATACAAGAGCGATTGAAGACTGCTCAGAGTCGACAAAAATTGTATACATATGTACAACCTAGGGATTTGGAGTTTCAAATTGATGATTTGGTATTCGTGAAGGTGTCACCTATGAAAGGCGTTATGCGATTCAGAAAAAACGGTAAGCTGAGTCCCAGGTATATTGGACCTTATAGAGTTATATGCCGAATTGGCCAAGTAGCTTATGAGGTAGAATTACCTCCAGAGTTAGCTGCAGTGCATCCGATCTTTCATGTGTCTATGCTACGCAAATGTTTAGGATAACCTTTCCATGTCATTCCTACTGAGGATATTGAGCTTGTGGGAGACTTATCATATGAGGAAGTTCCTGTGGCTATATTGGACCGACAAGTTAGAAAGTTAAGAACTAAAGATATAGCTTTAGTTAAAATACTTTGGAGAAATCAGAATGTAGAAGAAGCCACGTGGGAAGTAGAAGCTGATATGAAAACTAAATATCCATACTTGTTCCTAGAACCATCAGAAGGTTCTTAAACCACTTATCTCTTTGTATGATTGATAGTCTCTATTGTATTTATTTCGTTGTTATCTGACTCTCTCGTGATATATTTAGGTGCCTGATGTATGCCTATGATTCTCGAGACTTATGTGGATGCAGCTTCCAAATGCAGAGTATAAGGTGAGTTATGCAAATGATTATGACTTTTGTTTGAGTATAAGGACAAACGGAGCCTCGTGTAGTAATTGTTGAGCATTGAATCTGTTTTGATGCTCTGTGAAGCATAGTTGTATGTATTCTGGCTTGCTGATAGGTTCCCAATAGGCCTATTTACAAAGGAAACTCTGCCGAAATTTCTGAAAATTTTGAGAGTTAGCCAAATTTTAAGGCCTTACGATGGAAAAAGTGAAATGGGAGTTGGTTTGGTAATTTCACAAGTGTCATGGCTGAATGTGGAACTTAAAATAAGCTATGAGCATCATTCGAGGATGAATGATCCTAAGTGGGGGAGATTTTAGGGCCTCGAGAAATTTTGAATACAAACTTAATGCTTTAGACGAGAATAACTCTTAATCTATAAAGAGTTACGTGGTGCACATTTTAAATAGAAGTATAGTATATACATATATATATATATATATATATATAATTACACTTGTATGTAATTATTTTATTTGTGGGGGGCAATTTTGATTACTTAAAAAGAAAAGAGAAAAGAAAAAGAAAGGAAAGAGTGGAAAAGGGCATTAAGTGAAAAGGGGGTGATCATTTTGTTTACTGCTTCGTTTGTAGCAGCAACAACACTAAAAGTGCTCCTCTTCTTTATGTCTTCTTCTTCTTTCAATCCACTCCATTAAAGGAAAAACTGGAGTAAGGGGTAGAGTTGGAAAGGAAAATTACACCCACATCTTTAAGGAGCTTAGAAATTAAGTGAATTTTGGTGCCAACTCAA